>PITA01020707.1:0-34317 GCA_004023965.1 Spilogale gracilis | reverse complement strand
GTCAAATAAATAAATAAAATCTTTAGAAAAAAAAAAAAAAGAAGAAGTGGTGGGAACCGCAAAGATTGGAGAAGGAATGTCCAGTGTAAAATGGGCCAGTCATTACTCAGCTCCAGCAGCTTGTTGCCAAATCTCATTTTTCAAGAAAAAATAATAAATCCAATCTTTATGTAAAATCTCATTGTGTTTTTATGTCAGCAACTGCAGTAGCCTGCGAAGCATGGCCACAAAGTCCTCCCATCCCTATAGGCGCACCCTTGGCAATAGGACCTTGCTGTTCTGGCCATCAGCGGAGGAGTCCGCTTCTCCACTCCCTCCTAATTCTGGCCGGGCCTGTGTCTGGTGTTGACCAATAGGATGCCCTGGGAGTGACACTGACCTCAAGAGGCTTTGTGACTTTGGCTTTTGCCCTTTTAAAATGCTGAGTAGCCCAGGATCACCTAAAGGAGGAAGAGACCCCACAGGGAGAGAGGCCATGGGGTCAGAAAGAATCAAATAATCCTGTCCCATGTGAGGAGACACGGGAGTGAGAGTGAGGCCATGCAGGACCGGCTAGCTAAACTGCCCCCTGAGTACAGTCACCTACATGTGCCCTGGTGAGACCATCAGAAGAACCACCAGAGTAAATAAACCACAGAATGGTGAGGGAAAGTATCATTACACGTTTTAGCCACTAAGTTGGGGTGGTTTGTTACACAGCAAAAGAAAAGAGACAGAAATTATTAAAACACCGCATTAACCAAACTCTTCAAGTCATCATTAGTGATCTCTTAAATATGTACCCCTAGGGGCGCCTGGGTGGCTCAGTTGGTTAAGCAGCTGCCTTCGGCTCAGGTCATGATCCTGGAGACCCTGGATCGAGTCCCACATCAGGCTCCTTGCTCGGCGGAAAGCCTGCTTCTCCCTCTCTCACTCCCTCTGCTTGTGTTCCCTCTCTGACTGTGTTTCTGTCAAATAAATAAAATCTTTAGAAAAAAAAAATATGTGTACCCCTAGAGGAAAGAATCAAATCTTACTGATCTTAGTATCCCAGTGCATGTCATTGCCTGGGTGGCTCAGGCGTTAAGTGTCTGCCTTCCGCTCAGGTCATGATCCCAGGGTCGCAGGATGGAATCCCACATCGGGCTCCCTGCTCAGCGGGGAGTCTGCTTCTCTCTCCCCCTCTGCCACTCCCTCTGCTTGTGCCCTCTCTTTCAAATAAATAAATAAATAGAAATAAATGATGTATTAGTAGTGTGAACTGCACACTAGAATGGAATTCTGGATGGCTAATGAAGAGTTACGCCAACAAGAATTTTGGTAACAGTGTTACATCTTGGGAGAACAAGAGAAGGTCACTCTGACCAACTACAACCTCGAAGAAACAACAAGGAGTCTTGATGGAGGAGACAGAGGGGAGCCAGAGCCACCCAAAGCTGGGAAACTCCAAAATCAAGCACGGTGACAGCTGGTGACCAATGGGGTGGTAAGTTAGAAAGCACTGGAATTTTCAGGATGGAGAAAATAATTCAAAAACAGTCCAAAATGGAACTGAAACTTAATCTTCTCTGCCTTGGAGAAAGCTTTCATGCTCTGCAGCATCATTCCTGTTAGGGGTCATAAAGCATTCCAACACCTGGTTGAATTTAAGGACTATGGCTTTGTCTGCACAGCCTGGGTGTGGCGGCTGGCCAGGTACCAAGGCAGGCCAAGGTGCTTGCCTGCTTTCTTCTTCTGCTCTTTGCCCTCAGAGGGACAAAGAATGAAGAAGACCTCTCTCTGAGTCTGAGCAACATGCTTAAAGGACTTAAAAAATGGAGGAGAAAAGGCTCAGTGGGAACTAAAAACAAGATCTACCCCTCATCTCTACATACATCCGGCCTGTGTATCTCTTCCCCAACCCACACCTTCAGAGGAGATGAGGACGTCCTGTTGTTATTTATTTATCGACCCTGAGCAGGCAGTCTCCTTCTGCAGGCTCCTCTGTCCACTGCCATTTGCAACATAAATTCCTGGAGTGTTAGAGTTGGAAGAGATTTCAGGCACTGTTTGGACCAACTCAGCTGCTGTATTTTATTCATTAAAAAGTGAATGATAGCCAGACAGGAGCATGAATCCTAAGACCTTTGATTAAAAGTCTGGAGTTCAGGGTGCCTGGGTGGCTCAGTGGGTTAAAGCCTCTGCCTTCGGCTCAGGTCATGATCTCAGGGTCCTGGGATCGAGGCCAACGTCGGGCTCTCTGCTCAGCAGGGAACCTGCTTCCCCCTCTTTCTCTGCCTGTATCTCTCCCTATTTCTGATCTCTCTCTCTCTCTGTCAAATAAATAAATAAAATCTATAAAAAAAAAAAAAAAGTCTGGAGTTCAGGGGTCCCTGGGTGGCTCAGTCAGTTAGGCATCTGCCTTTGGCTCAGGTCCTTAGGTCATGATCTCAAGGTCCTGGGGTCGAGCCCCATGTTGGTCCCTGCTCAGCAGAGTCTGCTTCTCCCTTTCCCTCTGCCACTCCTCTGCTTGTGCTCTCCCCTGCATTCTGTCAAATAAATAAAGTCTTTTAAAAAAAAAAAGATTTTATTTATTTATTTGACAGAGGGAGAGATCACAAGTAGGCAGAGAGGCAGGCAGAGAGAGAGGAGGAAACAGGCTCCCTCCTGCAACCCACTGAGCCACCCAGGCGCCCATAAATAAAGTCTTTTAAAAAGAAAAGTCTGAAGTTCAATCTCTGGGCTGTCTGGCTACCTCATTCAAAGAGAGCCCTTGATGTTTACTTTTTTTTTTTTTTTAAGATTTTATTTACTTGAGGGGCACCTGGGTGGCTCAGTTGGTTAAGCGACCTCCTTCGGCTCAGGTCATGATCCCGGAGACTCCACCCTGAGTAGGGAGCCTAACACAGGCCTAGATCCCAGGACTCCAAGATCATGACTTAAACTCAACCAACTGAGCCACCCGGGTGCTCCTTTGGATGTTTACTTTGAATCTGATTTCAGGGGCGCTTTGGTGGCTCAGTCGTGAATCCTCTGCCTTCGGCTCAGGCCATGATTACGGAGTCCTGGGATCCAGCCCCACATCAGGCTCCCTGCTCGGCTGGAAGCCTGCTTCTCCCCCTCTCTCACTCCCCCTGCTTGTGTTCCCTCTCTAGCTGTGTTTCTCTCTGTCAAATAAATAAATAAAGTCTTTAAAAATAAATAAATAAAAACGAATCTGATTTCACCCATGTATAAGGAATCAGCTACAGGATGAGGGGAGAGATCACTGGACCGGGAGTTGGGAGCTAGCCTTCCAATCCCAGCACAGTCCTGGGGACATGTGACTCTAGATATTACTTAAGCCCTCTGTGCCTCCATTTCCTCAATCATGAAACAGGGATGATAATAAGAACTTGGCAGGATTGTTGGGAGAGGATTAAACGAGATGAGCTCTGTAAAGGGCTTAATAAGGTGCTGGGAGCAGAGTGAGCACCCCCCTTACCTATTTCTGTCGCTGCTATTCTCAGTGACCATCTCTGAGCCTTAGTTTGGGATTGCAGCAAACTTAGAGTTAAAAGACAGAAAAACGGTCCCCTAATATGCATCACAAAATGGCAGCTTTTATTATTCACTGCACAAGGAGGTACAAAGAATTATCAATATAAACACTGGCTCTGCTCCTTAGGACCTTACAATCTGGCAGGAGAAACAGGGAAAGCTCCCTAGAAGTACAGTTAACAAGACAAATCTGTGATTACCAAAGCACCAAGTGACTGATGATTCTGAGAACTGGGAGCCAATCTTTGAAGGGCGGTCTGAGAACACCCGCAAGAGAATGGAACATGAAGTTCACTTGGGCATCAGGGCATTGCTTATCTGACCTTCCTCCTTCTACCGCCTGCCCACCCCAGGTTCCACTTGGTTACTGCCGCCCCCTGGTGTCAGTCACCTTCCCGGCACTCCTGGGTGATAATCCGGGCGTTGTCCACCACCCCTGGGGCAGTCTGGAGGGAGAGGCGGCCTCATCCGGCAGGACTTGAAGCTGAGCAGGGTCCCACTGGGAAGGAAGGAGGTCTCTCTTATTCAGATTCTCCAGTCTGCACTAGGACACAGACAGCAACTGCCTAGGTGGAGGGAAGGGGAAAACTAAGAATTATTATCCAGTGGAAAGTGAAAGACCTGTGACACCTCAGGATGGAGGCAGGGTCTGAGCCATTGCACATACATACTGCATCTCCAAAGCGTACAGAATCACAAAGCTTTAGACAGCAAGCCCCTCCCTCTACTAGAGCTTCAGCTTCCCTCTCTTCCTGGCTTCAATATATAAATATGCGTGTGCTTTTCCTCGAAACGAAAATTGAAACCTCAACCCCTTTCAAGATTTGTGGGTAGATCCTTTGTAGAATGCTGCCCAGTTTAGGTTAGACTAAGGTTATGGGGTTTGGGAAAGACTATCACAGAGGAGACGTGTGCTTCTCAGGGCATCATTTCAGGGGCATCCGATACCAATCTGAATTATTGCTTAAGGACTGAGCCACCCAGGCGCCCCTACTGATGATGTTAACCTTGATTGCTTGGTTAAGGTGCTGTGTGCTTGGTTTCTCTACTGTAAAGTTGCTCTTTTTCCCTTTCATACTCTATGTGTTAGAATGAGTTGCTAAGTCCATACCACATTCAAACAAAGAGGAATTAAGTAAACTCTACCTCTTAGAGCAAAGGATATCAAAGAATTTGGGATTGTATTTTAAAACCCTACTCAGGGTGGAGTCAGCTTGTCCCTCTGCCCCTCCCCCTGCTCATTCTCTCTCTCCCTCTCTCAAGTAAATAAAATCTTTTAAAAAATTTTTTAATTGGTGTATTTTGGAACAGATATTTTGAGTTCTGCAAATATCCTGTTCCTCCTTAAAGTTATACCTACTGATTTTAGCATTCATCAGTGGATCTTACCTGCAGCAATTTTTAATGTGATGGTCTAATGGTAACTTTTTTTTTTTAAGATTTATTTATTTGACAAAGAGAGGGCGAGCACACCAGAGGGAGGAGCAGAGGGAGGGGGAGAAGCAGGTTCCCCAGCTGAGCAGGGAGCCCTATGCGGGGCTCAAACCCAGGACCCTGGGATCATGAGCTGAGCCCAAAGCAGGTGCCCAAAGACTGAGTCACCCAGGCGCCCCTAATGGTGATTTTCTATTTCACCTATTCCTACATTTATTAGTTGGAATTCTTCTTTAAAGGAAACTTTAAGTGAGTTATTTATTCAGCCATTTATTTGTATCAGTATGGACTAACATAGATTTATTTTATAATTTGTGTTATAATCTAATATCATTGTTATTTATTACATTGCTCAAATTGTTTCAGCCTTGGCTATTAGGACATCTTTTGAATTGGTTCCTGCATCCTTTTGATATCCACCCCCACTGCTTATTTTTTTAGCCCTAACTTTCTAGAAATTCAAGTTCCTCCAGCTTTACCTTGCATTAGGTAGTCCAGCCCTAGAATTAGTCATTTTTTCAAGGAACCCTTGTTCTTTTTATTGAAGAATGGCATTTAGAAACCAACATCTGGGTGTTAGGTGTGCTCATTGTTAAGGACTTCTTAGCAGACAAAACTAGCAAATAAATATATGTATATTAGCTCACATATACACACTATTTATCGCTATATTATTTATATGTCTACATATAATATATATTTTACAGATATATAATATATAATTACTTAGAATATAATTATAAATATATTATATATAGAATTTTATATATTATATAAACTATTATATGGATATATAATATATAATAAATGTTATATATATTATACAGATATCTGTGGCTTATGGATCTATATAGAGTGATATCTACCTATATAAATCAATCACATATAGTCTGTAATACTATATGTATATGTATATAAAACAAGCATGAGTTCATACTGGTATCTCCAACTCAAATCCAGCCCCTCAAGGTTTATTCTAGCTTTTCTCTCCTGAGCCACCCCTCTTTCTCTGACAGTAAGAAACTTATGTCCCATTAGCTATAATTTATCCACTTATTTGTTCAAAATTAATATATATGTTAAATTATTTCAGACTTGTTAACCTGTAACAAATTTACCCACTCATATGTTTATATATGATTCATTTTTTTTTCTTTTTAATGTATGGTTCCTTTTTTCTATAGCCTTACAGTATTCAGTCAAAAGATTGTTCCAAATTTACTTATTTTAGCTTTCCCCCCACCCACACCCCCACTTCCTTTCTCACATATATTTGTAATACAGTTAAATTCATATGTTACATCCTGGGAGTTATTTTTTTGTTTGTGTACAATTAAGTTTGGTCTTTGTGGAGTTCTATGAATTTCGGTAATGCCATAATCATATACTCACCACCATATCATATAGAACAGTTCCATCGCACTAAAAGTTCCTGTGTGCTGTCCCTTTATAGTCAACCATTCTTTGTCCGTCAATCATTCCCCCTGGCAACCACTGATGTTTTCTTTTTCCCTATCATTTTGCCTCTTCCAGAAGACCAAGCCTAGGTCAGGAGCCCCAGTTTCCATGGTATTGTGACTTTCCCCTGTCTTGTCATTAAATATTAAATATTCTTTATTCACACCTCTGACTTACTGCTCTATGTCGCTGTGAAGCAGTAGTTCCCAAATTGTCCCAAGCAGATGCTGAGTGAGTGAAGTGTCACTAGACGGCGAGCCCCACAAGGGAAGGGGGGTGTCTGTTGTGTTTGAAGTTGTATCCTCGGTGCCCAGACGGTGCCTGGCATACAGCAGGCACCAGTAAATATTTGCTGAATGAATGAATAAATGAAGATTCATATTTGTGGTTCCAGCCTCCCCGATGGTCCATACATATAACCCTCGCTTCCTGCTGCTCCCACAGTAAATCAGGGCTACTCTCTGTAACTAATAAGGTATAATGGAGATAACCAAAGCTAGCTTATAACGTTTCCACCTTGGCTTCTTGGATTACTAATGATGGGGAAAGCCCCCTACCATGTCAGGAGAACACGCAAGCAGCCCCACAGAGAGGCCCATGAAATGAAGAACTGAGACCTTCTACCAATAGCAAGCATCAACTTTGCAGTGTAACTGAAGCACCTCAAAAGTGCTTCCTCCTATTTCAACAATGCCTTAGGATGACTGCAGCGTCAGGAACGACTTACAAGCCAAAATTGCTCAGCCAAACCACTCCCAAATCTCTGATCCTTGGAAACCGTGAAAGAGAACTTTTAATTGTTGTTTTAGGCCACTAAGTTTTGGGGTGATATGTTCTATCTGAACAGATAATTAACAGTGTATTGTCCTAAATAAAAGAGCTTCATGACCAACTGCATTTAGGAAACATCGCATTATATAGCTAAAGGGATTTATTTACTGGAGGAATCTTCAGAGCTTTTAATATGCTAAATGCTCATTGAGAATGCCCATTCTCATTTAACTGCTTACTCCTCTACTCCTCCGTCATCTTGTTATCTTTCCCCTTTGGAAATGTCCCTGTAAGTAAATCTACAATCTCTCAGCCTCCCAAATAAAATTGCGATTGTCCAAGAACAGCAGGAAAAGGAGAATCTTCTGAGGATTGAGAGTTGGACTTAAAATTCCTACTCTTCCCTACTTCAAGTAGCTGCTTCAAAATCATTACCTTTCATCTGGAAATCCCATGCCTCATGGCTGCATCCATGAAGCCAGCATCAAAAGACACTGCTCTCCCTTGCACTGCTTGGGTCCAAACACAGACAGCCTTGCCTAACTTGCCATGATACACTGAGACGGACAAAACTTTACATGAAATTTAGTGTGGTAGGGGTGCCTGGGTGGCTCAGTCATTAAGCATCTGCCTTCGGCTCAGGTCAGGATCCCAGGGTTCTGGGTTAGAGCCCCACATCCATCTCCCTGCTGGGTGGGAAGCCTGCGTCTAACTCCCCCTGCTTGTGTTCCCTCTCTCACTGTCTCTCTCTTTGTCAAATAAATAAAATCTAAAAAAAAAAAAAAAAGAAAGAAAGAAATTCAGTGTGGTAGATTAAACTGGATCACCAAAAGAGCTATGTTCCAATCCTAACTTCTGGTACTTTTGAATGTGAGCTTATTCAGAAATAAGGTCTTTGCAGATGTATTCAAGTTAAGATACAGTCTTACTGGATTAGGATAGGCCCTAAATTCAGGGACTGGTGTCTTTATAAGAGAAATTTGGACACAGAGACACAGAGGAGACACAAGGAAGAATTACATGTAACAACAGAGACAGAGATTGGAATGTTTCTATAAGCCAAGGAACACCAAAGATTGCCAACAACCAGGATAAGCGAGGAGAAAGGACTAGAACAGATCCTCCCTCAGAGCCCCCAGAAGGCACCAGCCCTGCCAATAACTTGATTTCAGACTTCTGGCCTCCTGAATTATGAAAGAACAAATGTTTATTGTTTTAAGCCACCTAGTTCATGGTGCTTTGTTATGGCAGCCCTAGGAAAGTAAGACATTCAGAAAGGGCTAAAAGGAGGGGCACCTGGCAGGTGCAGTAGGAAGAGGATGTGACTTTTGATCTCGGGGTTGTAAGTTCGAGCCCCAAGTAAATAAGTAAATAAATAGATAGATAGATAGATAGATAGATAGATAGATAGATAGATAGATACTATCTATCTAAAGAATACTTTAGATACTATCTATCTAAAGAATACTTTAGATACTATCTATCTAAAGAAAGAAAGACAGAGGGGCACCTGGGTGGCTCAGTTGGTTAATCAACTGCCTTCGGCTCAGGTCATGATCCCAGAGTCCTGGGATCGAGCTCTGCATCTGGCTCCCTGCTTGGCGGGAAGCCTGCTTCTCCCTCTCTCACTCCCCCTGCTTGTGTTCCCTCTCTAGCTGTGTTTCTCTCTGTCAAATAAATAAATAAAACCTTTAAAGAAAGAAAGAAAGAAAGAAAGAAAATAAAAGAAAAGAAAAGAAAAGAAAAGAAAAGAAAAGAAAAGAAAAGAAAAGAAAAGAAAAGAAAAGAGGGGCACCTGGGCAGCTCAGTCAGGCATCTGGTTATGGCTTTCGGCTCAGGTCATGATCTCTCTATCATGAGACAGAGCCCTGTAACCCATGCTGGTCCTGGAGCCTGCTGGGATTCTCTCTCTTCCTCTCCCTCTGCCCCTCTCCCCCTGCCCTATTTCCCACACCCACACTCCATCCCCCACCCCCTACTCCCCCCCTCCCCCCCCACTCCCCCCCCATGCCCATGCATCCTGTACACCAGCCCTTACTCTTGCTCTCTAAAAGAAGAGAGAGAGAGAGAGAGAGAAAGAGAGAGAAAGAGAAATAAACTTAAAAAAAAAAAAGAACTAAAAAGAATTACTCAGAGGAAAATAAAATGTCGTGCTGCCTACACATGGAACTGCTGCCTTGCCCAGCTTTGGCCCCCTGACTTACTGCCCTGCCAGAATCCTGACCCGCTGTGGTAGAGGCCTTGTGGACGCACTCAGGTCCAACTAGACCCTCAGGGTTCAGGCCTATGAGAGAAAAACATAGAGTGATGCTCTTTCTAATGCTACACAAATTCTGAGTGATAAATCCAGGTTTTTGGTTTTCCAACCCTGGAGGCTCTTCATCCAGGGTAACTGGCATCGTGAATATCCATTCCTTTCAGGGAATGTCTTATCCACACCCTTCCCCCCCCCCAAAGGGATGGATTCAATAGATTCTCTCAAAACAGAGTCATCCACCATTACTACAAGAGATACACAAACAGTGGGAAGGATAGATTCAGTGAGCTTTCTAAATGATCCCAAAGCCCCCAGTACTTCCCCACCTTTAGACATTGGTCTGTAACCACCTATAATAAACTCTGAGTTCCATGAGAGAAGGAACCATGTTTGCCTCACTTAGAGTTCTATCCCCAATAGCTATCCCAGAGGCTGCTGCATAGTGGGACGACGATAAACATTCCACATGAGGCAGCTAGCACCCAGTTAGGTCTAGGACATGCTAGAGATCGTGCAGAGAGTTGATGGGTGAGTTAGTGCTCAAACCCAGGACCTTTTCTATTCCCCGACCCCCCACCTTAGTCGAACCTGTTTAGCTAAGCTAATCAGTAGGTAAAGCCCAAATGTCTCTTGCCTAAACTACTGCAAAACAGTTTCTTGGGGCGCCTGGGTGGCTCAGTGGTTGGGCCTCTGCCTTCAGCTCAGGTCATGATCCCGGAGACCCAGGATCGAGCCCCGCATCGGGCTGCCTGCTCAACGGGAAGCCTGCTTCTCCCTCTCTCACTCCCCCTGCTTGTGTTCCCTCTCTGGCTGTGTTTCTCTCTGTCAAATAAATAAAATCTTCAACAACAACAACAACAAAAAAAAAACAGTTTCTGATCTCCTTATCACTATTTCTCCATATAGTTTCTAAGTCTTAAATCACATCTGCACACACCCACACCTGTAGACCCTCCGACCAAATCTTAAGTCCTTTGCGTGACTGACTAAAGCATCCCAAGTCTGATTCCTTCCCACCAGTGTGGTCTTTTTTTTTTTTTTTAAGATTTTATTTATTTATTTGACAGAGAGAAAGATCACAAATAGGCAGAGAGGCAGGCAGAGAAAGCGGAGGAAACAGGTCTGCTGAGCAGAGAGCCCAACAATGCGATGCAGGCTTCGATCCCAGGACCCTGAGATCATGACCCAAGCTGAAGGCAGAGGCCTTAACCTATGAGCCACTCAGGTGCCCTCCCACCAGTGTGGTCTTGATCTTATGTTTTAACCCTCAGGCATGACCCCTCTCTTATCTATTTGTTTGTCCAGAAAATACCCCTTTCTCCTTGAAGATCTAGCTCAAAATCACCTGCCTTTGTAAAATGTTCTTTAACTCTCTCTCTCAAGCTTAGCTCCCAGTGTTTCCATAGCAACTGGCCATTTCTGCCTCCTGGACAGCTCACATAAAATCACCTCACCACCCCCACCTCCTGTCTCCAGTCTCCAGAGAGGAAAGTCTCCCCACTAGTGACTGGTTTATTTGTTCCTCACAGCAAGGCTCCTGTGTGATGCCCATGGCCCTGGTGCATAGCTCAGGTCTTGGTACACAGTAGGGACCCTGGGGGACTTTGTGAGGAGTTGGCCAAGTGGGCCACTAAAACCAGCTCCCAAAAAAACAGCCAAATCCCTTTGCCCTTCCCACATCTGGAATTTTCAGAAAGTGCCTTTTTTTCTGCAACCTTCTTCAAGACAACCAAGATTATCTAAGCAACAAGACAGAGCCAGGTGAGAGGAGAGATGGGTTGCAATGTCAAGAATGTATGTGCCCTTCCCCTTTCCTAAGAACACTTTTCCATGTGAGCCTCACCCAGGACAGCCCAGGCAAGATCTGTGAGAAGGGGGCTGGGAGCTATTTTAGAGTCCAGAGTGGGAAGGAGCACATGAATGACTCGTTCTCCAGCGTTCTTGTGTTGAATGATTGCCTAAGGCACTCTTTAAAATGCAGGTACCAGGGCACCAGGGTGGCGCGGTCCCTTAAGCATCTGACTCTTGATTTCAGCTCAAGTCACGATCTTCGTGTCACAGAATCAGCCCAGAGTCAGGGTTTGTGCTCAGCGTGGAGTCTGTTTGGCCCTCTTCCTCTGCTCCTCTTTCTCTCTCAAATAAATATATAAATAAAATACTTTTAAAAATACAGATACCTGGGTCCTGCCCTAGAGACTATAAATAGGTCAACAGTTGCCTAGGAATCTACATTAAAAACTAGAACAGGGGTGCCTGGGTGGCTCAGTGGATTAAAGCCTCTGCCTTCGGCTCGGGTCATGATCTCAAGGTCCTGGGATAGAGGCTCACGTCGGGCTCTCTGCTTGCTAGGGTGCCTGTTTCCTCCTCTCTCTCTGCCTGCCTCTCTGCCTGCTCGTGATCTCTCTGTCAAATAAATAAATAAAATCTTTTAAAAAAAAAAAGCTAGAACAGGGGCGGCTGGGTGGCTCAGTCATAGGTTGTAATTCTTGATCTCTGGGTTGTGGGTTTGAGCCCCATGTTGGGAGTAGAGATTACTTAAAAATAAAATCTTTAGGAGTTCCTGGTTGGCACAGTCAGTTAAGTGGCTGCCCTGGGCTTGGGTCCTAATCTCAGGGTCCTGGGATTGAGCCCTGCATTGGACTCCCTGCTCAGTGGGGAGTCTGCTTCTTCCTCTCCCTCTGCTGTTCCCCTTGCTGTGCTCTCTCACTCATGCGCTCACTCTCTCTCTCTCAATAAGTAAAAATACAATCTTCAAAAATAAATGAAATAAAATCTTTTAAAAAAATTAAAAAACCTCTCCCCAGTGATTCAAAGGCAAAGAAATCCTCAGACCACATTTGGAGAAATCCTGGCCAAGAAAGTCTTTTCTGGTATCAACTGAATATCTGGCCTCCTCCTCCTCCCCTCTCTCAACTCCAGCTTCAGAGACCCAGATATCTGTAGGGATCCTGGGAAGAACAAAGACCCTGGGAGGCTGACCCACATGGGGATTCCAATAGAAAGAGGGGTTAAACCTATAAAGTGTGGGTCCAGAGGGCAAAACAGGCCAAGCAGAGCAAGTCACAGGGAGGCAGATGCCAGGCCCACAACCCCAGGAAGACTTTCATGGCCCATCTATCAGATCACTCCCAGCCTAAGGCCTGGTCTCTAGAGGGAATGCCCCCACCATCCTTGGATAACTCTAAATTCCCTGGCATGGCTTCAAGGCCCCTCAGAATCCAGCCCATGCTTTGTTCTCCAGTCCTTCACAGTCCCCCATTTGCCTAATTTAGCCTGCACCCCACCCCCACCAAACAGCCTCTCTGCTCCTCCAAGAATGCCAAACTTTCAACAGGTTAGTCTTCCTTCCTCTCTCCTCCAGGATTGGGCCATTCTGGTAGCTCTGCCTAACCTGGCCATCCCTTAATTCCATCATCCTGAAGTTAGTTCCCTTAAGCCCACAGCTGGATGACATGTTCCTGATCTCTGTTCCTTTTATACCCCATATTAAAATTATTCACTGCCCCCCTCCCCCAAGACTGTACAAGAAAGAGTTCCTGGGTGCCTGGATGGCTCAGCAGCCCACTCTTGATTTCAACTCAGGTCACAATCTCAGGGTTGGGAGATCAAGCCCCATGTCAGGCTCCACATTTAATGGGATTCTGCTTAAGATTCTCTCCCTCCCTCTCCCTCTCTCCCAGCTCACACTCTCTAAATAAATAAATAAAATCTTAAAAAAAAATACTGAGATGTACTGCTTGATTTTTTTTTTTTAAAGATCTACTGAGCCAGCCAGGCACCCTGAGGGTATCTTTAAAAAGCAGCAGGAGCCCAGTAAGCTGATCATTCCATGTCAGTTTGGTTCACAAAAAAATTTGTATTCAGGAAGACAAAGGAAATTCATTTCAGGGCAGCAACCCAGATGGAAGGGGGTGGGGAGAAGTTAACACCCTCATTTTCCAATCCTCCCATCTAGTTTCTGTCACATCTGCCCCTGAAAAAATAGGTATTTGCCAGGCCTGTCTGGACCCACTAGGCATAGAGAAGTCCCACCAGCCTTAGGCAAGGCAAGTTCCTCAAGTATTAATTCCCTGAATATCTTTTGAGTACAGATCCCTGCAGCCAGTCCTCACCAACTCAGCCTAGTGATACTCTGTGCCTACTGTGTACCAGGCTCCAGGTGAGTAGGGCAGACAAGGTCTGAGTCTGGTTGGTCCGGAGCTCTCTGGTTGGTCCTGAGCCTGTCAACTGGGATAAACCAGGTTTCCAACCCTGGCCTTTCAGGATAGGCCAGAAGTCATACAATGCCCTGAGCCAGGGCAAGTGGTGGCCAGAGCTGCTGGGGAGCTGTTTGTTTCCTTGTCTACCTCTGAAGCACAGATCTTTCCAGAATGTTTTCACGGTCCCCAGAGATGGGAGAATCCAGTGTAGAAGGATCCATGCCAGCTCTCCCTCATCCCCAACCCTACTCCAGGGAGAGTATCTGAAGGGGGGTTGGGGGCAGGAGCCCGGAAGTGTGTTTTTGACCTGCTAGTTGATTAGCTGTGTAATCTTGGACAAGCCCTTTTCCCTCTCTGAGCTGGGATTCCTCCTTTATAAATGAGGGAAAGGGACTAGGTGGGTGTTTCGTTGACCTTGACTATGAATCAGAATGATCTGAGAAGCGGCAAGAGAAAGGAACTTGAAAACACACAAATCCCTGGGCCCCATCCCAAAGTTCCTAAAGAATCTGAATTCCCATGGAGGAGAGGTCTCTTTCAGCCTTGGCCCCTAACCTCAGCCCAGCTGGGGAGCCTCTGAAGTCCCTCCAAACCTTTCCCAGCACACCTCCACTGAGAAACTCTTTGAGATACAACCTCTAAGCCTGCTTGGACCAGGGCTAGAGTAAGCTGCCCCATCTCTCTCTCCAAAGACTTCTGGAGCCTGAAGCACTAGTCAGTGAGCAGTTTATTATCCACCAAGCTGTCCCCAGCCTCCCAGCACCGTGGCCTGTACACAGCTAGACACAGCCTTCCCTCCCATCTGTCCTCACTCCTGGCCTCAGGACTCACTCCCATCCTAGCCCTCCAAGGTAGCACCAGGCCCAAGGGCCACACCTCAGCTAGGGGTAGGGTAGAGGAGGCATATTAAGCTGGAGAAAGAGGAGCCAGGTCAGCCCCAAGCTTCTGGAACCACCAACCCAGGATGAAGGGAAAGTGGGCACGGCTGCGCGGAGCTGGGTTGCCAGGCGATGCTTCAGGCAGGAGGCTCTTCTCCCGGAGGTGCAGGGAAGCCACTCAGGTCTCGGCCAATGATTTCACTCACTGTAAAGGAGGGGCAATTGAAAGATTGGGCTAGGGACTGGTTCCCTCCTTCTCCAGAGCTCCCCAGTCCATTCCAGGCAGGCCTCAGTCTAGGATGCCTCTAGGCTCCTGCTCCACTGGCCTCTCTTCCACTGGGCCTCAGTCTCCCCATTGGGTCTCGATACTTGGTCCCAATCCAATCTCACTCAATTCCACATATGCGGGCTCCCAGGCCCCCATCCCAGCCCTCTCCTGCTGGCTCAGCTTGCCATGTTAGGGCAATTGCTGTTAGTAGCGCTGCAGGTGAGGGTGGCCAGTGGGAGGAAGGAGACTCCTCACCACCAACCCTGACCAGTCACCACGTGGAGCAGAAAGCTGAGGAAAGGGAAACCATGCTCAGCAGGGACCTCTGCAAGCCCTGCCTTTGAAATACAGTGCCTGAGCCCAGAAATCAAGGGAGCTAGGCTGAATGATCTTGAAAGTGCTTCTAGCCCAGAGACTTTGTGCTCTGGGACAGAGAGTCGAGGCAGACGGGCAGGGACCAGTATCCCACACGCCCTTTGGAACTAAGTATGACTGGATTCAGGTGGCCGCATGCACCAAGCACTTGTCTCCTAAGACCCTCCGACTGGCCCTGAGGGACCAAGGAGGCCCTATCTTTGGGAAGCCAAACTCCAGCCCTCAGCAAACATGCAGAGCAATCTCTTGCACACATTCGTACTCACAGTCGCACACCCACCTTCCTCCAGCGTGATACCCTGGATAGGGACACTGTCTCGGAAGCCGCTGCTGTAGCCACCCCTGGATTTCTCCTGCTCCGGAGCCCCCTCCCCAGGGCCATAGCTCGGCCCTACCTCATTGTATCCCTCGGTAGGTAGGGGGTGAACACCACTCTGGGGAGGGAAGGAGCCTTCAAGTGGTGGGGATGAAGGCAGTGGAGGCCGAAAGGGGGCTGGAGGAGGGAATTGCAGCCCCAAGGGAAATGGGGAGCCCCGTCCTCCATAGGGGTCAGTAGGGAAGGGCCGAGGAAGGAAGGAGACTGGAGGTGGGTGGGCACAACCTGTGGCACCCCCAGTCTCAGGGAACATCCGCAGGCCAGGTCTGTAGGATGGTGGGGGCCCCGTCTGGGGGTAAAGAGGGGGTGTGCCATAGTTGAAGCCTTCTGACAGGTAAGGCGTTTCATAAGCAGGGTCTTCATGGGGATAGGAAGGGTAAGGGGGCCTGGGTGGTGAGAAGTCCATGTCAGTGCCAAAGGGGGGGCCAGGTGCTGAAGGGAAGCTGCGGAGAGATGAGTCCGGTACGGGCTCCTCCTTGAAGATCACTAGGTAGAAGGGAAAGCAGGAGGACATGCTGGTGAGAGGGCTGGCTCTCTCCCCACCGCACAGCCTCCAACCTCCATCCCCAGGCTTCAGCCATCCCTTGGCCCCTCATGATGGGGGCACTGCAGCCCTCTGCCCCTGCCTCAGGTCCCCATATCCCCACACCCTATCACGGGATGTCTTAGAGAGTACCAGGCAGAAACTTGAAACTCTGGGTAGGACTGCGCTTCCTCCGCCCATTGGAGACATAAAAGTAGACCTGGACTGGCCGGGACACCCGCTTGTTGCTGTACTCAGGGACAGTCAGGGTCAGTGTCACCTGGGGAAGAGCACAGTTTGAGGCAGCAAGCCCTCAGAGATCCAGGCTCAGCCCAGCCCTTCCAAGGACCCAAGATCAACCTCCTCTTGGCTTTTTTCATTTGCTTAATAGCAAAGTTTATTCCCCAAAGATGAACCTGCTTCTACGGTAGGCAGGCCAGAAAAGAAAAGATAGTTTCTGGACTCCATTCCCACGGGCAAGAGACAAAGCTGTGAATTTCCTGATCTCTCCCGCCACCCACCCAGAGTGGATGCCCAAGTGACACTGGTACCTCGTTGCTCTGCAACCGGTTCACCGTGGCCTCCTCCTCCCATTGCAGCTTTCCATCTGTGCGGGGGTGGGGGGGACAGAGAGCTCCAGCCCAGCTCCACGGCCCCTGCCCCCTGCCCCCTGCCATTTCCCCTCCTGCTAGAGCTGAGGCCAGACTCAGAAGTCCCCTATGGGGCCTGGCTCACAGAGGAGCCCACTGAGTGTTTACTCATTGGATGGAAGAAGCAGCAAACTAAAACCAAGAGAAATGGCAGGGCCAGCCCAGAAACCAGAGAGAGTTCATGGTTCATGAGGGAGGTAACTCTTGAACCCTCCCATCCAGCTCCAAACATCCCCTCCCATGATATTGCTGGGAGGAAGTTTAAGGGTAGGAAAGGGTCCTCCCTTGAAGGAAGGCAGTGAGACCCCAGTCTCAAGACCCAGAACCTCTGCACCTGCTTTGACATGCTAAATTTGAGTGTAGGAGCTGGGGCTCTCAATGGATAGGGTTAGGGGAGGTGGTAGTTTTACCTGGACCCCCTTGGTCTCCCCTCTCCAGCCCTGCAGATGACGTGAGGCCCCTCACAGACTTTGTAATCACAGTTGTGCTACCAGGCCCATAACTCAGGAGGGTTTCAGGAGCTGTGAGGGTCTAAGTCCCCTCTCCCCTTCTCCTCTATAGCCTATCCGCATGGGAGTAAATTATGTCAAAGCTGACTCCTCTTTAATAACATGAATGTGGATTTCTTACATTTGTTCATCATTTTGAGCGTTTTATTTTTATTTTATTTTTTTATTATTTATTGTTTATTTTTTAATTTTTTTAAGTAATCTCTACAGCCAATGTGGGGCTGGAACTCCCAACCCAGAGACAAACAGTCTCATGCTCTACTGACTGAGTCAGCCAGGGACCCCCCCCAACCTTGGGCATTTGAGATTGCTGTTACACCAATCTCCCCATGAAAGCAGACAACAGGAAGGGCAGTCTATCTGTTCCTTTTACAGAGAAGGAAACAGAGGCTCAACTTGCTAGTTTAGTGACAGTGCCAGAGCTCTTTCACCTGCTGCTCCCCCCACCCCCTTGGGTGCTCACCAGGGCCCCTCTCGATGAACACCACCTTGGAGTCCGGCAGGAAGTTGGAGCCAGTGAGCACTAGTTCCTCTCCTCCTCTCACAGAGCAGGCACTGGGGCTGTAGGCCTCTACCTGGGGCAGTTCCTGGGCTGAGCGCTGGGCTGCAGAGCAGGCAGGAAAGAAGCTGGCTGGGTTGGGCTGCGCACAGGAGGATGGCCTCCTCTGCCCCCACCCTCCTTGGAATCACTGCCACAGGACCCTGGAGGAGTCCTCCTCGACAGCAGACACACAACAGTGGTACCCCTGGGATCACAAAGACCAGGTAAGGAGCCTGGGCAGAGAGAGAGATATCAAGGTCACCAAAGGCCAGAGAGTTACCCAAACAAAGACACAGAGTCACCCAGGGACAGATGGAGCCCAGGGATACTCTAGTCCAGCCCAGAAAGAGAGTCTGCAGCAGGGTTAAATTAGAACACTCCCCCCCCCATAAGAGAAATAAGTGCTGAGTCCTTTTCAGGGCTACCTAGGACAGACAGGACACAGGACACAATGCAGAAGAGATGGGAAGCCAGACAGACACACACAGAGGGAGCGGCAGGAGACACAGAGCTGGCACTGGGCCTCTTTGCTCACAGCACTCAATGGGCACTGATGCTGTCTGCACTGAGATGACCTTCCCGCTGCCCTGGGGCACATGCACCCGGAATACGAGCCGCACTCGCGTGTTCTTGCGCCCAATGTCTGTCTCTCCCTTCCGCAGTTCGATGTCTGAATTCCGGAGCTTCAGGATTCCAGCACAGTCAATGCTAAAGGCAGAGAATGGAAGGCAAGCCCCCCCGCCCCGCTGAAGCCAGAATAATGATGACCCTGTAAGAGGGAAGCCCCGACACTTCATCCAAAGCCCTGAATGACTTCCTCTGAGAATCTGGGGGCTGGGAGGGGGGAGGGATGATTTTCTAATCATAGGTGGTCTTTCCAAGATGCTCCCTAACCCCCAAAGTCCTCTTCTAGTTCATAAGAAGCCTGAACCCTGCTCCTAGGGGTAATGTCTAGTTCTTCTGGGAAGAGGAAGAGTGGACCTAGCCTAGACCTCATTGAAAAGGTTGGTCCTAAAGACTGAAGACTGGGCGCCTGGGTGGCGCAGTGGGTTAAAGCCTCTGCCTTCTGCTCAGGTCATGATCTTCAGGGTCCTGGGATCGAGGACCGCATGGGCTCTCTGTTCGGCAGGGAGCCTTCTTCCTCCTCTCTCTCTGCCTGCCTCTCTGCCTACTTGTGATCTCTCTCTCTGTCAAATAAATAAATAAAATATTTAAAAAAAAAAAAAAAGAAAGAAAGAGACTGAAGACTGAGGGGAAGTGAAATGGGGACCTACTTGGCTGCCATGTTGTTCTCGGGAAGCAGGGTCATCTCCAACACTTTGGTACCACTCACAACAGCTTCATAGCTAGCCGTGGCCACCATCTTGCCCGTGATACGGTGTACTTGATAGAAGGCATGAGGCCGCAGGTTCCTTTCGTCTGCAGTGCCAATGAACATCTGCAGGGTCAGTGGCTTCTCACTGTAGCCTAGGAGCTGGCAGGAGAGAGAGGCCACCCAGTTGAAATCCCCGCTGTCTCATCCTTCATCCATCCCTGGGTTTTCAGTCCACCAGGGAATGAGGACGGTGAAAGATAAAGGATATCCTGAAAGGGATTCCCAGGGGAAATTGGGCACGAGCTGTGGAGAAAACGTGGCCTGGAGTTCACAGTGCTATTCTTGGAATAAGGCCCAAACTGGGCTGGGCAAAGGGGAAAATCTTCCAAGAGAGACTGGCCCAACTCAACAGACAACCTAACGCCCAGTGAACTTTGGCCTCAGCCTAACCCCTCCCCCACATCTGGCCCGCCACCATTTTCCAGAGTAGACATAAGGCTGGTGTCCCAAGGGAAGACTGGAGCGGGGGTGGAGGGACAGAGAAATAGAAAGTATATCCGGGTCCCTGAAGTGCACCCTTCCTCCCCTCACTCCTGCCCCTCCCCTAGGATGCCTGCAGGGTCACTGCTGAGAGGGAGTGTGGGAAAGGACAGTGCCATGGGTCAGCACAGCTGGAGCCCATCTGCAGGGATCTGGGACCAGAGAAGAAAAAGGCTATCAGACCTGCCCTCTGCCCCTTACCTTGACTACAGGGTGACCACCAGGGGCGGCTTTAACAGCTCCTCGGCTGCCCTCAGTCTCATAGTGGGCCCGGTGGTGGGCTCTAGGCTGCACCTCAATCCTCAGCTCCAGCTGCTCGTACTGGCTGGGCAGAGGCCAGTCCAGCGGCGGTAGGGCAGAGGTCCTGGACAGGGGAGAAGAGCAGTGATCCTCTGTACCTTCAGACTCCAGTCAGAGAAGCACTGGCCCAGCTCCCTGGGATGTGAGGGAGGAGGGGACTTTGGGTGTGGGAGAAGGAAATCACAGCAGAAATAAAACAGTCCAAAGCCCAGAAGAAAGGGGAGATAGGACACAGCCCTCAGAGCCCCTTGAGATGAGGGTGTGGAAGATGGCACCAGGTCTGAGACTCCCTTCTTTCCAGCTCTGAGCACAAGGTTTGGTGAGGGTTCATTTGCCAGGATACAGAGGTGAACCTAGACCTAATTCTAATCCCCAGACCTGGATGGGAAGTAAAGAAATACTGCTTCAGACTAGAAAAGTCCTCAGAGGTTCACCCCTTTGTTTTTCAAATAAAGAAATTGAGGCCCCAGGGAGTAGAATCCAGCAGGCCAAGCAAGCCAGTGACTGACAGAACCCAGGACTATTTCCAGCACCTTTTCTACTAACTGGGGCTGGACAGGTTAGTTCCAGAAAGCTGGGGGTTACAGATGGGCAATTTTCCCGTATTGAGTGGAAAGATACCCTCCAGGTGGTGGCTAGCAATGTCTGGAGATACTTTTGAGTAGTCCCAACTAGGGGACAGGGTGCCACTCATACCCAGTAGATAGAGGCCAGGGGTGAAGCTAAGGCATCCTACAGTGCCCACCACAGCCGCATACAACCCTGCCCTACACAGTGGAACAGATGTTACAGTTTCATATCCCAGGAAATTTTTCTGGATGGAGCCAGCTCAATCTCACATCCTAAGATTTAGGATTATTGAAACAGACAGGGTTCTTGGAGAGTGAAAGGGTTGGAAGAACTGTAAGCACTGCTTGTTTTAATAGGAATTCTTTGACTTGCAAGCTATTTTATTCAAATTAGCAGTTACACTTTTAATCAATAAATCAGGACCCTAGAAATTAAGTGGAGAGAAGAGAGACTTCCTGCTACCCAGCGCAGGGTTGAAATCCAGCCAGGCTCGTGCCCAGCCAGTGCCAGAGCTGGGGATGGGGGACACCCTAAAGTGGCTCTCCTGGGAAGGTGGGAGGTTTTTCCTTATTGGTCCACAGGGAGTGATTGTCCTTTTGCAAATTATGTTGGGAGGGGGTGGGGTTTTGCTTTGGTTTGGTTTAATTCTCCCCAAAACTGAGTAGATGGCAGGAGTCAAGCTGATTCTCTTTTGAAATGCCGAGGGCACAGAACCAAGACCTTTCTTCTAACCCATCCCCTGACCTTCCTGCTCCCTCAGTGGGATGGCTGGAGATACAGGTGGAGCTAAGCACAATCCTCACCTGAAGATGGGGCTGTGTCCCCCAATCCGGGCCTTGGACCAAGCCAGTGGGGAAGGCACTGCCAGGTAGTCCATGCCAGCCACCTCCTTCCGAGGACCCCCGGGGGGAGCCACAGTCTCCTCAGCCCCTGACTGCAGCTTCCCATTGCACGGGGCAGGCTCCTCAGTCCGAGGCTGGGCCACTGCCTGCTCGCTGGAAGTCCGCCGGGTCTTCTGAGGGATGCTCTCAGCCGGCGGGGCTCCCACATAATCAAAAGGGCCAGGAGAGCCCGGGTCCCGAGCCAGAGGCAATGGGGGTGGTGGAGGTGGCTCGGGCCCCTCCTCCCCCAGGCTGCCACGGCGGGACAGAGCTGGGGAGGCCGAAGACGGGGTTCCCGAGCTGGAATAGCGCCGCTTGCCACATGGAGAGGCAGGCCGTGGGGAGGCTGGGGTGGGCCCAGGAGCGCTGAGGAGTAGCCAGCTATCCTCTGGCCCCCGGCCTCCAGGACTCGGACCATACAGGTTCCAGGGATCATCGGGGGTCCACGGCCTGGGGGAGGCCCGAGGTGAGGGCAAGGGGGAGCCCAGCCCAAAGCGGGAGGCTGCCTCATTCAACTCAGACTCCACCTCATCGCAGGCTGCATATAGGGCAGCCTCATCTGAAGCATCGGAGAAGAAGCTCCAGGAGGACAGGCTGCTGCTGCCAGGGCTGGGGCTGAAGAAGGGGCCCCCGCCCTGGCCCCCGGTCTCTCGGTATCCCCCAAAGCCTTCTGGTGGTGGGTAATCCCTGGGGGAGCCATCACCCCAAGCATCGGGGTTGTCCTCCAGTGTGGCCGGCGGGTCAGGCGTGGGAGAGATAGAGGTGATGCGGATGCTGGGGCATTCAAGAATACGGCCTCCCCCAGCCGCCCCAGAAGCCCCTCCCGGGCCCCCCAGCCTCACTGACCGGGCAGGCTGGCTCTCCCAAGTGCCAGGTGAGGGGGCCGGGCGGGGTGGTGGTGAATGCATGCCGGGCCGAGGGGGTGGAGGCCGGGGAATGCCAATAGGGGCAGCGCCATAGGGAGGGGGCTCCCCCAGGGCCAGACGGCAGCATGGCTGGGCATCCTCTGAGTCCAGTTCTGTCAAAATGGGAAGGGAGGGGGACAGAGAGAGGGATGCCACAGGAGATGGGGACAAAGAGAAGCAGGTGAGATGTCAGAGTTCCTTGAGTGGCCACCCCTCCAAGTCCTGTATGCCACCCCTTCCTCAGCATAACCGGGGTGTCCCTGAGATGCCCTTCAGAGCCACGAAGACAAAAGCAAAGTCGGACCTCACAAGGTGGAGTACACAGATCCAGACGTCCCAGACCTTTTCCCACTCCAAGAACCTGACACTCGAGCCCCGGCCCTGGGACCCGGGGTACCAGACGGGGCGGGTCTTAAGGTGAAGGAGGCGACTGGAGAGGGGCTGGAGCTGGGCCTGAAGGCGTATTTAAGGAGGCGCTGGGCTGGGCTGGGGGAGACTCACACATGAACCCAATTAGCAGCGGTTCCCAAACCCCAAACGGTGCTGGCAGGAGCCCCAGTTGCCATCGCAACGGTGGCCTGGAGGGGGGGGCGTCGGGGCTGTGGCGACGACTAGGGGAGGTGGCTCCTCCCTTGCTCCCCCCATCCGGGGGCGGGGGTGCTGCGGAGGGGATGCTGCGTGCCGGGCCCGGGCCGGGCCCCGGGGAGGGGGCTCGGGCAGAGCGGATTCCGTGAGAGAGGCGGCCGCCGCCCCCGGCTCAGTCCCCGCCATCTGCCTCTCATTGCGGCCGGCGGGGGAGGGGGAGGGGCGCCCTGGCGAGGCCCAAGAGCTCCCCCAGCCCCCCGTGTCGGGTCCGCGGGCCCAGGGCCGGGTCCGCCAGCCGCACGCTGCAGAGACCCCTTCCCCTGGCGGCGCCGGGGGCTCTCGGGGCCACTCTTCCCGCCCGCCCCCCAACCCAGTGACAGACGGCCGGACCGAGAGGCGGCGCGCGGCGAACGGCACCCCCACCCCCACCCCAGTCACGACCTAAAAAGGAGAAAGTGGTGCCCGGCCCCCAGCCTCACCTCCGCAGACCCCGGTGCCCCGCGACTCCCCTCCACCTCTGAGCCCCTCATTCTCCACCCCAGGCTCGCCGCCCTAAAATTCCCAGATTCGGGATCCCTGGGCCCTTTCCTTCACTGACCCCAAGACCCTTCCCAGCCCCGCACTAACCTTCCCCCGATCCCCCCGCGCCCAGCGGGGGGGTCTCTTTTTCCTCCCCGAACACCAGCTTAAATTCCAGCTCCTCATCCTCGCAGCTTGCGGCCCCCATGGAGCCGGCCAGAGCCCCCAGGTCCCGGTCTGGGTGGGAGGGGGGAGCTCAGGAGGCTGCCGTATCTTCACCCGTGGCTCCCTCCCTCCCCTTCTCTGAGACGCCCCCTCCTCCGCCGCTGCCTCCTCCCTCCGGACGCCCCCTCGTTATTATAGAAACTTTTCCAAACTTTTTTCCCCAAACTTCTTCAAAGCGCCCCCCCCAGCCTGTCCCTGATTGGCTGCCCGGGATGCTCCAGCCCCTCCTCCAGGGATGAGATGAGAAAACCACGCGCCCTCGTCCTCCCCCACCCTCCCTCCCTCTCTCTGTCCTCTCTCCAGTCCCTCCCCTTCAAAAAAAAAAAAAAAGAAGAAGAAGAAGAAGAAGAACAAAACTGAATTGGAAAACGGTCCCTCAAAGCGTGGTGCAACCTTACTGAAGCTTATTGGCCTGCACCCGTGACAATCATATCCCGCAGGGAGCACTACCACCACACACACCCCCAATTTAGTCTAACTTCGAGGGCTCCGGGTCGGAGCGCCTTAAAGCATCTACTTCCCGGCTTATAGTGTGTAGAGCCCAGAGAAATCCTTTCTTAAGTTCTTTTTTTTTTTTTTAAGATTTTATTTATTTGACAAAGAGAAACACAACCAGAGAGGGAACACAAGCAGGGGGAGCGAGAACGGGAGAAGCAGGCTTCCCGCCGAGCAGGGAGCCCGATGTGGGGCTCGATCCCGGGTCTCCGGGATCATGACCTGAGCCGAAGGCAGTCGCTTAACCAATTGAGCCACCCAGGCGCCCCCTTTCTTAAGTTCTGAAGAGTTGTGCAGCCAGCAACTCTCAAGGAAGGACACCTCTCCTCCCCTTCCCCTCCAAGCCTTGAGGCCCAGCGGGGTTCAGAGTGGCTACAGGCTGCTCTGAAAAGGAAAAGGTCATCCTCCCCTGAAGCCGCCCTGCCTGGGCTTTCTGAAAGCCCCTGCCGAGTCAGCCCTCTCAGTCGAGTCAGCCCTCTCAGCCACCGTCTCTCCCCATCCCTCAAAGGTGAAGAACCTTTAGGCGTCTGGGGGAACTGTTGAAAGGTCCATAGCCCCTGATTGGGCGGTGATCCAGGCCGGGCTTTACCGCTACCCTAGTTCCAGCCACCCAGAGGGGCCATTAATTAGCCTCCACGGGAAGTCGGTTCCCTCCTCCCTAGAACTGTAGTCTGGAAGGAATCTCTGATCCGATAGCATCCCGCTCCGACTGGCCTGAAAAATCCTAGCCAGGTTTTCTAGGACCCCGAAGCCTGGCGACCTTATGGGCCCTAGGGTTGGACACCTGTCACCTGGGCGAGGGGAGGAAGGAAGACTCGGACTGGAGATTCCAGGAAAGGCAGGCATGGAGGGGCCCTGCTGGGGTGAGAGAGAATTAGAAAGAATATTCTTGACTCAGAAGGCGGACCGGGGTGTGGGAGGTACCATTTCCCCCCACCATCAACACCGAAGTTGTACTTCAAACCTCTCTAACTGGCCGCAGCGACCTTTAACCTCTATCCTTCCAGCTCAGGGCTGCGCCACTAAGACGCCCCCACCCCCGCACCTAAAGGGTTAAGCTAAGGCCCTCGGGTCAGACGTTTACAAACACTCGGGAGCCGGGCGGGGACCGCGCCGGTTACTCTAATGAGAAACAGGCTCCGCGGGGCAGAGGGGAAGAGGGGAGGGCTGGCCTGGCGGGCCAGAGCTCCGCTGCGGCAGAGGCGGCTCCCCTCCCTTCCCTCTCGTCCTCCCGCAGGCCCGCCCTGGGGACCCCCCCCCCCAGCCCCCGGGGACCCCAGTGACGTGCGGAGCTGCTCCGGCTCCGAGCCCAGGACTGCGACGCTGGAGGGGCGGGGATAAGAGGCCGGGCCGGCGGGGAGAGAAGAATGTTCCGAGGCCGAGCGGGGAGGCGGCCTGGTTTGATTTTTCTTCCTTTTTCCCCGGCTTTGGTTGGTCTCCTCAGGTTACATTTCCCTTCCAGCTTCATCTCGGAAATGAAGGAGAGACCCACGGGGAGGGAGAGCGAGGAACCCCCTGAGACCCGCAACCAGCCTCCACCTAAGAGAGGCTGCAGAGGGAGGAGGGAAGCAGAGGCTAGAAGGGCACGCGTAGAGACCCCAGTCCAACCCCTGCTTCCCCACACGCCACCCTCATGCCCCCCTCCGCTGCACAAGCAGACGCGCACATTCTTTTCAAATGTCATATTTCCTTTGATCCTGGGCAGCGTTTCTCCATGTGTCTGGCTCAGCTCCTGCCCAGCCAGCTCTCACCCCCCTTTGTATATTTTCCTGGAGAACCCGCCCCTCCTCCCAGCATCTGGAAGGCCCTGAGGGCTGGCGTCGGCACACATTCCCCTGGCGACTCGGGCCTCGCCTCCCAGTGACTCAATTTCCCCTCTGCGGGTTTCAGGGGGAGGGTGGGGAACAGAGGGGAGAGTTGTTGAGCGCACACGTGGTACGAACGAGCCTGAAGACTGCTCAATGCCAAGCTTCCCTCCGGGGAAGTGGAGGGGGGTATCGCCTGGAGTCTGAAAACCCTCTGATCCGTCTGGGCTACCGCAGACGGATGGAATTTATGACTTCTTCAACGTCCTGTGGAAGAGCGGGCATTTGTAGGTTTAGGTTGCCCTACACTTCTGCTCCGACCACAAAGACCCCGCCTCCCTGCCTTCGGGTCCCAGGTTTCTCGCCCGCCTAGCCTTTGTTCTCGCTCCGCTGCCCCCTAGCGGGCAAACCTGATCACGGCTCGGCTGTCTCACCTAGTGTAGGAGCGCTTTGCCTTTGGCTCTGCACTTTCACGGGCTTGATTCAATGGCCTTGGAGAGGAACGATATTGTTTCTAATTAAAAGGATACGTTCTCCTTGTAAACGATTCAAGCCTTACAAGCTATACAGTAAACCGTGGTAGTCCACTATTTGTACACATTTACTAGCATATATGTACGCACACTTGCTCTTTTTCAGAAACATGAGACCATTGCTACAAGCAGTTTTCTTGACTTGCCTTTTTTTTTCCTCCGTTAACAAATGGCTTGGAGATCTTTTCTTGTCAATACATGTGCATCTGAAAATGGTGATAAAAGTGCCCATCTCTTCAAGGGAGGTTAGTGACACAGCGAGGTCTGTGGGTCCTTTACCAGTGTTAACTCCTCCATGCCACATTTTAGGTTGGAATCAGTCTTGGCCTGGGCTCCCCAAAAAGCTGAGCGTGAGGCAAGAATGACATGTGGGCAGTTTATTGTGGAAAGCAATAAGAGACAAGCCTGGTGGGAAATGGGAAGAAGAAAACTGGGAAGGCAGTTCCAAGGATATGATTCTGAGTTGGTTGCTCTATGAGCAACTGGAACATTGTCCCACTGGAACCTTCTGTGGAGCCACACAGAATGTGATTCAAGAGACCTAGGAGGGGTGCCTGGGTGGCTCAGTCATTAAGTGTCTGCCGTTGGCTCTGCTCATGATCCCGGGGTCCTGGGATCCACCCCACATCGGGCTCCCTGCTCAGCATGAAGCCTGCTTCTCTCTTTCTCACTCCCTCTGTTTGTGTTCCTTCTCTAGTTGTGTTTCTGTCAAATAAATAAAATCCTTTTAAATATTTATAAAAAGAGATATAGGAATATTTATCCACTCACTCTTACTCCCAGGGGTCAAAAGTTGCCCCTTGAGTGTTAATTCCCTCACCCTTCCAGGTTTACACAAGTGTCAGGAATGGCAGGTGACCCACAAGCCTGCAGCAAAGGAGGCCCCCGGGAAAGGCAAAGATAGGAGCTATAGTTGGCAGCGGATACTGTCAGGTGACACCTGCAAGCAGTTGGTTGCCATGGTAACAGCTAGAGTAAAAGGATGGATGAAGAGTATATGAGGCAGCTAGGATGTGTCCTATACGTGATCATTCATTCAGACAAAAAAATATGTACTGAAGCACCTCTACGTTCAGAGGCAGTTCTACACACTGAGTACTATACTTAAAAACCAAGCCCCTAAATGCCAGTTATTATCAAGCTGGAAATATATTTCTTACTTGAAATCTCCCTCTTCTCTGCCCCTGTAACTGTAGAAAAGTATCAGTTTTATTGATGCAGTATCTATCTACTTCCTTTCTTTTCCCTTCATTGCCATCCCAATTTAGACCCTGGTTTTTTTCCTGACTTAGACTCAATAGCGTCTGACAGCTGAAGTATGTCATTTTCAAAGCCCATCTCTTCTGTAACAAAAGATTATTTTCAGTATTAATCATGTGAAACATAATCATGACCAGAAAAGAAATACAGAGAGTACAAATTTTCTTTTATTGACCTAATATGCTCATAGTAATGCCAGTACTACATGCCAGTAATGTATTTATATTCATAAATCTAACACATATGCATATATAGAACACACATATATGTGTATATATATACATACATACAAACATATGTGTTACAGTATAAGAAAGGAAAAGAGCAATGGGTTAATAATTATAATTATATACATATATTTTTTATTTTAAGTAAAAAAATTTACATATTGGTCTGTCATAGGAATATATTATAACATTATAATTTCTGTTTCAGGTCTTAATTTTTGCAAATTTGTCAATGACTTTATAAAAATTGGCCTTCCCATATAGACAATAGAGCCAGCTTTGTTCATCCGTCTCACTCAATGGTTGATCAAAGAAAACTTCTAATAATTTTATTTTTTTGATAACTTTTTAATGATTTTAAATGCTGGGGTGCCTGGGTGGCTCAGTCGGTTGAGCATCTGCCTCAGGCTTAGGTCATGTTGGCTCCTTGCTCAGCACAGAGACTGCTTCTTCCTTTCCCTCTGCTTCACTCTCCTGCTATGCCCTCTCTCTCTCTCTCAAATAAATAAAAATAAAATCTTTAAAACTTTTTAATAATAATTTTAAATGTTTTTGAGATATATAATATAAAATTCAACCTTTGAAAACACACAACTCAGTAGATTTTAGTATATTCACAAAGTTGTACAACCCTCACCATATATATCTAATTCCAGGATATTTTCATCACCCCAAAAAGCATGATTAGTAGTCATTCTCCATTCTCTTGTTCCCTAACTGCTGGAAAGCACTAATCAACTTTCTGTCTCCATAGATTTGCCTATTCTGGATCTTTCTTTCTCTCTTTCTCTCTTTCTTTTTAAGATTGTACTTATCTGTCAGAAAGAGAGAGAGAGAGAGACCATAAGTAGAGGGAGAAGCAGATTCCCCCCACTGAGCTAGGAGCCTGATGCGGGACTTGGTCCCAACCCCCTGGGATCATGACCTGAGCCAAAGGCAGATGCTTAACAACTGAGACACCCAGGCACCCTTGGACATTTCATATAAGTATAATATATCAACTTTTGTGCCTGCCTTCTTTCACTTAATCTTTTCAAGGTTCATCCATGCCATAGGTATCAGAACATCATTCTTTACGGCTATCAATTTTAATTTTGAAATTTTTCTTTACACAAAGCAACAGATACATAAATAATTAGAAAAAAACTGTTGTGGGGCGCCTGGATGGCTCAGTTGTTAAGCGACTGCCTTCGGCTCAGGTCATGATCCTGGAGATCCAGGATCGAGCCCCACATCGGGCTCCCTACTTGGTGGGAAGCCTGCTTCTCCCTCCCTCACTCCCCCTGCTTGTGTTCCCTCTCTTACTGTGCTTCTCTCTGTCAAATAAATAAATAAAATCTTAAAAAAAAGAAAAAGAAAAAACTGTTGCATTGGTTATTATTAAACACGGTTATTAGTATGTAACCTCTCACATGTTTATGTTTACACCTTATCTCCCAAATGGGATAATATATACCTGGAAGGAGCCCCTAAGTTTTGGGGTGATTTGTTACACAGTGTTTGCTCAAGCTTGAGGTCCAGGAGCTAGGTGATGAGATATGGGCCCATGCACCTGAGCCTGGTGCCAGAATAGATTAGACTTGAAGATTTTAAGGGGAAGGGATGACTATGGGAGGGAAGTGAGTTGCTATGACCAACAGGCAGACTGTGACAGACTTTATTTTCCAGAGATCTATGTGCTTATCCCACTCAACATGCCCTTCTTACAGAGTCACTCCTAGTCCTTCCACCCAGAGATGAGAGGTTTACGTTCTCCACCTTGAGCTTGTAACTGCCTTGACCAATGGCATACAATAACTGTCAAGACTAGGTCATAAAAAGGATAAGGTTCTGTCTGGAACTTGATGGCTTCACTTGCGCTTGCTCCCTCTCTCTCAATGCTTGCCATGTTGCAAAGAAGCCCAAGTCACATGGAGAAGTCACATATATGTGGTACAGCCATTTGTCGTAGCTATAGTCTCAGTCAACTGTTAACATCAACTGCTATGCATGTGATGATTCTTGCTTCCAGCCTTCAAATCCCCCACCAGCCATTGTGGAGAAGATAAGACAGGAACCTTATCCACATCTATTATGTGTCGTACACCATGCTAGGCTCTGGGATAGATATTCATAAAAGATATTTGACCAATTGAAGAGTTGGTAAGAGATGGTATTTAAATAACTAGGTGCATCCATTAGAATTAGGCTTGGCTATGTATACATAAAAACCTGACCTATTAGTGGCTTAAACAAGATAGAAATTTATCTTTCCATCATATAAAAGCTCTACATGTAGGCACTCAATGCCTTAGTATGGCAGCTCCACAACTATCTGGCTTCCAAGCTCCTTCTGTCTTAGTATTCCACCATCCCTAGAATTCTACTTCATGGAAGACCCATAAAGGATCCAGCTCAAGGTCAAGCCATGATGACCATATCTAAACCAAGAAGAACAAAGAAGAGCAGAGGAATACCCACCCTCTCTGCCCCTGCACCATTTATATTTACTTCCAATTGGCCAGAATTCAGTCATATGTCCATATATAGCTATAAGGGAGTCTGGGAAATGTTTTTATTCCAAGTGGACATACATCTAGATAAAAATGTCATGTTCTGGGGCACCTGGGTGGCTCAGTTGGTTAAGCGACTGCCTTCGGCTCAGGTCATGATCCTGGAGACCTGGGATCGAGCCCCACATGGGGATTCCTGCTCGGCGGGAAGCTTGCTTCTCTCTCTCTCAGTCCCTCTGCTTGTGTTCCCTCTCTCACTGTGTTTCTCTCTGTCAAATAAATAAATAAAATCTTTTTTAAAAATGTCATGTTCTATTACTAAGGAAAATGGGGAGAAAGACTCCTGGAGCTAATTAGCAGCCTCTGCAAACTAGAGAAATGGAATTTGGGGATAATCCATAAATTACAATTATATATATAGTCTCTTTCCTCTAATACAGGATATTTTCTTGACATATTACATAATTATCCTCATTATGTATTACAAAGAGTAAATCAATTTTATTTTATAGTAAGAGGAAACAGTTTTATGAGATTTATGGCTATCTTATTTTAGGGATGCAGTCCATTATGTCTAAAGCAAGAGTTCTCACTCTGTAACCAGGGACACTATTCTCTCATATCTCAGCAAGACCTATGCTTCTTCTGAATTATCATGCAAAAATTTTGACAAGGTTAAAGTTTATCTGCAGCTCGACAACATGCAAGATTAGTTTCAGCATTTATATCTGACATCTACAGAGAAAGATGCACACAACTGTGCCATACTTTCTTCTGCAATTTCAGAGTGATATTCTGGGTTCTAAGATTTCTATTCTCCTACCTTTAGCTATCCAGTACTACTGGAAGCAAAATCAAGCCCTAAAATTCCACATCCCCCACCGCCTTTAACTTATTCTATAGGCTGCTACCTGGTCCCTTAGAATCTCATCTAGCTTGCTTTGCTGGAATAGGGAAAGGAGTCTCATTTCCTTTTGCTCAGTCTTTACTCCATATCCAAGTCCATACATCCGCATATTCTTTGCATACAATCCTACCTATAGATTAGTGGAAAGGCTTATTGAACAATCATTTAATTCACCATCACGGAGATATCATATTGAGGTTGAGTGTTCTTTGTAGTTTGACCTGTGACAAATACATGGTGTTGTCTCTTCAATATCGGAACATATGGTTCATGAGAAGCAAGATGTGCTGGACAGAATAATGGTCCCCAATTTTTTTTTTTAATTTTTATTTCTTTGACAGAGAGAAACACAGCTAGAGAGGGAACACAAGCAGGGGGAGTGAGAGAGGGAGAAGCAGGCTTCCTGCTGAACAGGGAGTCCGATGCAGGGCTTGATCCCGGGTCTCCGGGATCATGACCTAAGCCGAAGGCAGTCACTTAACCAACTGAGCCACCCAGGCACCCCACGGTCCCCAATTATTAGGTAAGAGTTTGAGAAAAAAATTGAACAGTCTTACAGTACTGAGAAAACAAATATTGGAGTTCAAGATCTGTCAAGAAGGGAGGACCCTCCAGGATTTCAGTTCTAGCCCCCTGAAGAACTTATACCCTCAGACTAAAGTTGTATCAGTAGGGTTCTATACGGAGACAGACATCACACAAGAATTTGAACCAGGAAAGTTTAATCTAAAATTTCAACTCTAATAGGGTATTCGAGTACTCAGAGATTGGCTAGTAAGAAGAAAAGAGAAGTCTAAAGAAGACAGGGATAACAGATGCAAGAAAGAGCCACTACCTCTAAAATGCCAAGGAAGACCACCCACCTTACCCCCCAAAATCCCAGGGATGAGATTCAGACCTAATTTAAGAGAACTCTGACCCACTAGGGGGCAGAGGAATCACTGAGATGCTGAGATGCTGCACCTCTGAACTCACTGCAAAGCTGACCAGTCATTTAGGGGAAGGTGCCTCATCAGCTGCAATTCACTGGGAAGCCACGCAAGGAGGTGCCGGGTGAAGCTATTGGTCCCTGGGTTTCTGCCGGAGCCAGCACTGAACGAGTTGTACCTGTCGCTGCAGCCAGGCCAAACGAACACCGGAACTAGGAAGAGACCTCTTCCTCCTCCAGTGTTCCTCCAGCACCCTCTACTGACACTGCATAACATCGTGCCCCCTGGCAAAAGGAGAAATAGTTACAGAATGCAGCTCCAATATAGCAAAGCAGGAAGTGGAGGGGGGGTTGGAGCTGAGAGTTAATTGATAACTGGCACAAAGGATAATTTAGAAATGGAAGAGCCCAGACTACGACTGGAATGCAGCTTCAAAATCAGCTTGACCCCATATTGGAGGAAAGTGATTTTCCTTTCTTCTAAGTGCCTACCAGAAATAAAAGAATTATCTCTGAAGAAACCTAATATTATCCAGACACACAACTATCTCTATGATTTTTCATATAAAACATCTGTCATTCAATCAAAAATTACCAGGCATACCAGGAGATACCACTAAATGGCTGAAAACCAAGTGGGGGAAAAAAAATACTCAGTAGAAACAGACCCACATCTGAACGAGATATTAGAATTACAAGCCATGGATTTTTATTTTATTTTATTTTTATTTTTATTTATTTATTTGACAGAAACACAGCTAGAGAGGGAACACAAGCAGGGAGGGGGAGTGAGAGAGGGAGAAGCGGGCTTCGTGCCAAGCAAGGAGCCGATGCGGAGCTCGTTCCCAGGACTCCGGGATCATGACCTGAGCCAAAGGCAGACACTTAATGACTGAGCCACCCAGGCGCCCCAAGACATGGATTTTGAAATAACTACAATTGATAAGTTTGAGAAAACAAATGACAAGATGGAAAATTTCAGCAGAGGAATAAAACTTATTAAGCAAATGTAAAATCTAGAATGGTAAAAATCCAAATCGTCTTTATTTCTCACTTCCCATAGGAGATGATCCATGCCCAAGCCCCACTCAATGTTTTCCATTCAGAAAATTGCTTTACTTAATAATAATTATCTTTGAATGCCCATTATGTGTCAGCTACAGGAATATATACATCATATACTTCTATCCACCTGTTGACCTTAAACAGATACTAGTTTCCCCATTTAATACATAAGGACATTGATACAGATTATGGAGTTTTCCCAAAGACAAACAACTCTGAAATGGGGAGGCTTAAACCCTGGCCCAGGTCTATCAGTCTGACTCCAGATCTGTGTTCTTCCCATTACGCTATATTACATCTCTTCTCCCTGCTTGTCTGAGCAAATGGAAAGTTCTTTCCTCTTTTTTAAAAAAAAATTTATTTATTTGAGAGAGAGCATGAGAGGGGAGAAGGTCAGAGGGAGAAGCAGGCTCTCTGCAGAGCTGGGAGCCCCATGTGGGACTCGATCCTGGGGCTCCAGGATCATGACCTGAGACCAAGGCAGTGTCCTAACCAACTGAGCCACTCAGGCACCCCAGGTTCTTTCCTTCTTATCTCTTTAGGACAACATAGTATCTTCACCTATTTCTTCTTTCTTTTTCTTTCTTTCTTTCTTTTACTTTTTATTAAATTATATCTTCATCTCCATGTGAGCTAATCTTTCTACTGGAGCCCCTGGAACCCACCCTTAGCCACTATTCAGGGTCCTTACTTCCTCTTAGGTCTGTGACTCTTCCCTCTCCACTGCCACTTCCCCTCTTCTCCACCGCCCCAAGTCATCCGCCTTTAAAAAAAGAATCCCTTGATCCTTCTTCTTGCTTAATCTAACATCTGTTCTTTTTTTTTTTTTTTTTAAGATTTTATTTATTTATTTGACAGAGTGAGACACAGCCAGAGAGTTGGTTGAGCGACAGGCAAGGGGAGTGAGAGAGGGAGAAGCAGGCCCTCCTGAGGAGCAGGAAGCCCGATGTGGGGCTCGAACCCAGGACTCTGGGATCATGACCTGAGCCGAAGGCAGCCGCTCAACAACTGAGCCACCCAGGCGCCCC
>PITA01020706.1:0-34327 GCA_004023965.1 Spilogale gracilis | reverse complement strand
CCGGGGCGGCACCGGCGGGGGGGAGGGAGTCCGGGCAGCGGGAAAAGAAAGAAAATAAAAGATTTTAAAAAGTCTTGCCTTGCCCCGGGCTTAGCTGTGTTTAGCTTCTTTCTAGCCCCAATTCAGGCCGTAATCTGCTGTTATTCCTCACTCACAGAGCACTTTCCTTTTCAGGTATTTGTTTTCAATGGTTCAGCTCCTCGGGCTTCCTCCCCCACTCCCCTGTCTCTGGGGGCAAGCCTCCAGACCCTCCAATTTGTTTCTACCTTTTTGCTGATGTTCTTTGTCTCTCATGGCGGTCCAGAAGTGGGCAATATCACATTTCAGGCTGGTTTCATGGGTGTTCACGGTGGTCTTGTAGTGGTTTTTTTGTTGGAATTCAGCTCTCTTCAGGGAAGTCCCTGAAATGCGGTCACCTGGCCTTCCACCATCTTGACCCCTCTGAATACACTTTTCTAATTCTATATGTATATGTGGAAAAAGAGCAAGAAAATAGTTCCCTTTTGCCTTATTCAAGATAATTGAGCTTATGATAGGAAATACTTTCACTAAAGATGAATCAGCCCTGTTTTATTAAAGAGAGAATTCATCAAGATAGTCCTATAGGCTTCTTAAACAGTATCATTAATTTTGTACTAATAGTTTTTCATAAATGCTTCAAAAAGGCATTGGTCATGTTATAAAAAACTGTTAAGTGCCAAATCAGTGTAAAAATACTGAACTGGCAATTTATTAATAAGTAAGAATAATTAACAACATAATTGTGATCTATTCTGGAGAAGGTTCCATGTGCACTAGAGAAGAATGTGTATTCTGTTGCTTTGGGTTGGAATGTTCTAAATATATCTGTGATGGCCATCTTGTCCAGTGTGTCATTTAAAGCCTTTATATTTTTGCTGATCTTTTTCAGCGAGGGGGGTATTACAGTCCCATACTATTATTATATTATTGTTGATGTGTTTCTTTGATTTAGTTATTAATTGGTTTATATAATTGGCTGCTCCCATGTTAGAGGCATAGATACTTAAAATTGTTAGATGTTGTTGTTGGACACACCCTTTAAGTATGATATAGTGTCCTTCCTCATCTCTTACTATAATCTTTGGCTTAAAATCTAATTTGTCTGATATAAGAATTGCCACCGTGGCTTTCTTTTGACATCCTTTAGTATGGTAAATTGTTTTCCACCCCATCACTTTAAATCTGGAGGTGTCTTTGGGTCTAAAATGAGTTTCTTGGAGACAGCATATCAATGGATTTTGGTTTTTTTTTTTATCCATTCTGATACCCTGTGTCTTTTGATTGGGACATTTAGCCCATTGGGTAACTCTTGAAAGAGATGAATTTAGTGCCATTGTATTGGCTGTAAGGTGACTGTTACTGTATATTGTCTCTGTTCCTTCTGGTCTGTTACTTTTAGGCTCTCTCTTTGCTTAGAGGACCCCTTTCAATATTTCCTGTAAGACTGGTTTGGTGTTTGCAAACCCATGTAGTTTTGTTTGTCCTGGAAGGTTTTTATCTCTCTTTCTATTTTCAATGACAGTCTAGCTGGATATAGTATTCTTGGTTGCATATTTTTCTCGTTTAGTCCTCTGAATATATCATGCCAGCCCTTTCTGGCCTGCCAGGTCTCTGATCAGTCTACTGCCAGTCTAATATTTCTGCCATTGTATGTTACAGACCTCTTGTCCTGAGCTGCTTTTAAGATTTTCTCTTTGTCACTGAGACTTGTAAGTTTTACTATTAGATGATGGAGTGTGGACCTATTTTTATTGATTTTGAGGGGGGTTCTCTGTGCATCCTAGATTTTGATGCTTGTTCCCTTCCCCAAATTAGGGAAATTCTCTTATATAATTAGCTCCAATATGCCTTCTGCCCCTCTCTTTCTTCTTTTTCTGGGATCCCAATTATTCTAAATATTGTTTCGTCTTATGGTATCACTTATCTCTCAAATTCTCCCCCCGGGTTCCAGTAGTTGTTTGTCTCTCTTTCTCAGGTTCTTTATTTTCTATCATTTGGTCTTCTATATCACTAATTCTCTCTTCTACCTCAATTATCCTAGCTGTAAGAGCCTCCATTTTTTATTGCACCTCATTAATAGCTTTTTTTATTTCAACTTGGTTATATTTTAGTTCTTTTATTTCTCCAGAAAGGGATTTATTTCTCCAGAAAGGGATTCTCTAATATTTTCTATGCTTTTTTCAAGCCCAGGTAACATCTTGATACTTGTCATTCTGAAGTCTAGTTCTGACATATTATTAATGTCCCTATTGATTAGGTCCCTAGCCATTGGTGCTGCCTCTTGTTCCTTTTTTGAGTGAGTTTTTGCCTTGTCATTTTTTCAGATAAGAATAGGTGAATGAGAGAAGAAAACACTAAAAGGGTAGTAGTGACCCCAAGAATATACACTAACCAAATTAGAAGAAGCCCAAACCTGGGGAGAGGAGAAAGGGGGGAAAAATCTATATCTTTATCTATATCTATCTATATCTATTTGTCTCTTTCTATACATATGATTAGATTGGTGAATAGAACACAGCCACACACTTGATTTTGGGTGTATTTTTGTGTGTTAGAGGAAACTCCCAAAATTTTAAAGAAAGAAAATCATGTGTATATACAAAAATAAGGGTATACACGATGAAGGGATGGAATATGACTGTAAAAATGAAAATTAAAAAAAGATTCTAAAAAAGGAATTGATAAGGTAAGAAGTTGCTTTTGAAAAAAGGAAAGAATGTGATGAGGCTGGATACTAGAAGAAAGGTATGTGCTAGACTTAAGGTATATTTTTATCTATTAGAAGAAATTGTATCCCAAAGTTTTAAAGAAAAGAAAACCTATATGTATACAAAAAATAAGCTTAAGTACAATGAAGGGATAGAATATGATTAAAACAATGAAAATTGAAAAAAAATTTTTAAAAAGGTATTGATAAGATAGTTATAAAAATGTTAAAATAGGAAAGAGAAAAAATTAAAAAATAGAATAAGAAAAAAATAAAATTAAAAAAAAATTTCACTTTGAAAGACTAAGGAGTCATGGAATGAAAAACTTGAATTCTACGTGATGCATTCCCCTAGCTCTGAAATTCCGTAGTTCTCATTGATTGGTAAACTTGGTCTTAGCTGGACATTTTTGCTGATCTTCTGGGGGAGGGGCCTATTGTAGTGTTTCCGAAATGTCTTTGCCAGAGGCAGAAAATGCCCTGCCCCTGCCAGGGGCGACTAAGCAATCTGGTCAGGTTCAATCTCGGAGCTTTTGTTCCCTGAATGTTTTCTGTTCAGCTTTGGAGGACGAGAATGAAGATGGTGACCTCCCAGTCTCTGGTCCAGAGGAGCCAAGGGCTCATGGCCCTACTCCTCAGTGCACCCTCCAAGAAAAGCAGTCATACCTGTCTCCCTGGTCTCTGGCCACACTCCATGCTAATTCAGAGATAGAGCGTTTCTATCTCTGGCATTTGACCCCATTTGGAGTCTCCAAAACCAGCAGATTCTTGCAGCATCCTCCCATGCTGCTCCTTCCAGTGAAGGAAGGAGGGGATCTTCCCAGATCTGTCCCTTGTGGGGTCCCTCCTTGAAAAGCATGGCCCAACTATGCCTCCACTCACAGTTTAAGGTAATCCCAACTGAGAGCCCACTCCTCGGCTCCCTCTGTACAGCTGGCTTCCCCCTCCCATACCTGGGAGCTCTATCACACTCACATATCCTGGGTCCTTCTGTGACCCTGCGTGTCCTGAGACCACGCTGTTCTGGTGAGGGCTCCACCCTCCTCTTAGCCTCTGGGCTGATGTCCCTTAGTTAGCCTACTTCTAAAAGTTCTGATTCTGGGGTGCCTGTGTGGCTCAGTTGGTTAAGCAACTGCGTTCAGCTCAGGTCATGATCCTGGAGACCCGGGATCAAGCCCCACATCGGGCTCCCTTCTTGACCAGAAGTCTGCTTGTCCCTCTCTCAGTCCCCCTGCTTATGTTCCCTCTCTCGCTGTGTTTCTCTCTGTCAAAGAAATAAATAAAATCTTTAAAAAAAAAAAAAAGAAAAGTTCTGATTTTATGCTCCACTGCTCTACTGCTGTCCAGGAGCCAGCTCCGCCCCCCCACCCCCTGGCAATCTTCTTCCCAAATGTTGCCCCTGATGCACTTCTCCACACATCCTACCTTCCAGAAAATGGTCACTTTCCTGTTCCTAGAATTGCTTCTCTTCTTCTCTTTGATCTCTTGTTGAGTCTGTAGTTGTTCCAACTGGTTTGATAACCATCCAGCTGAACTCCTGGAACCCAATGATATCTAGGTTTCCTACTCCTCTGCCATCTTGCTCCTTCCCCTCAGTACAGCATTTTTTAATGTTTTAACTAAAAATAATACATGCATATAATAGATATTCCACCCATATGAAAAGATGTAAAATAAAACATAAAAATTCCCGATTTCTCCCTTCCCTCCCAAGCTATCCTTCCAGATAATTCTCAGTGCACCCACTCACATGTACATGGTGTATGCTTTGCATATATGGTAAATGATATTACACATTTTCCTGGACTTTATCTTGGAGATTTTGCCATAAGTGGCTGCATGTCATTCCAATGTATAGTTTAGTATGATTTTATTTTTTCTCCATCAAAGGATATTTTGGTCACTTCTAATTAGTTGGGTTTTTTTTTTCTTATTAAAAACAATATTGCAGGATGTCATTTATAAGTAATCTTGGTGCATTTTTATATGGCCTTATCTCCAGGGTACATTGCTAATAATGGAATTGCTGAGTCAAAGTTTATGGCACTTTTAAATAGTGCCATCTCTTGCCACATCATTCCAAAAGCTGGTCTTGGGTGTGTTCCCCCTTTAAAGAGGAGCACTAGGTTGCAGTGCTGTGGGAAACCTGAAAACACCACTTGACTCTGAAAGGGCATCAGGTTGGCTCTTCCCTTTGTATCCAACAACCTTGACAAAGTAATAGCAATCTGTGGAAGATCCTTCAATGAGAGATAGTCCATGGAAGCGTGAACTCCCTTGTTTTACCACAGTGTCGTCTGGTGAGCCCATATGAAATTATTGTTTGAGTTAATTGCTATTCTGCATCTTCAGTAAATTCCACAGATGACATAAGAGTATACTGAATTTATTTTTTCTGAAATGAGAGTCGTTTTCCAGAAGACATACCATGGGGTACTGTCCTCTGATTCTGAGGCATTATGCTGTGCCTATTTAATCATGTTTTATTTTAAAATAATAGCGAGTTCTCAGCCTCTAGGTCTTCATTCGGAATTGTAATTTCTCTTCATTATTAAGATTCTTGAATAAATGTATTTTGTGGGTTTTTATTATTTTTCATGCCCCATTACATTTTCTCAAAAGAGTTTCTCTGCCCGTCTAATGACATTGCTTAAATGGCCTAAAACTCTTCAGAAGAAAGCTTTATGCAAAACTGTCTGTAATAATAATTAAATCATACTGCTTGGCACAATTCTAGGAGACTGAAAATGGGGCTCTTTAGGTGATCAGGAGACTAGTCTTCTTTAGTGGTGTAAGGCTTTGAAACAAATGAAAGAATTTCAGATTTATATCCAAGCAAAAGAGCAATAATCTAGATATCATTCATGTGAGACTCAATTTAAAAGAGAAGAAAAACACTTATCTTAGGCAGAAAAAATGCAGCTTCTTATCTGAAGGGTTGTGAGGTAATTGTTTTAAAAATGAGCTTATTTTCTTCTCAAAAGAGATCATACAAAATGGCATTTTGAAATTAGAGTAGAAAAAATAATATATGTGCAATTTAAAGCATCTTACAAGTTGATTTTGGCAATTATGTAGGAAGTAGTAACTCAGGAAGAACAACCAGATAATGAAAGTGAATGGACATCATCCTGCCCATCGCAGAATAAAGCCAGGACACCTACTGTCCTCAGCAAAACATGTAAAACAGAAAGTCAGCTGCACTGGGCTCCCTAGTGGCTGCCTTGAATACTTGATGTGGTCCATGTTCTCCAGGATGTATTTACAGGTTGTATAAAATTAGCATAGATTAAAAATTAAATGAAGAAAACACAATGATATAGGAGTTCAGTGTGAGGAAGTGTCAGAAAGAAATTTTCTTTCTCAGTTTAGAGATAGTTTTGAGATAGAGGACAGTTCAGGCATGTTTCTTTTTATGCAAAAGCTGGCCCCAAATTCAAAACTATTTGACTATAAAAATGCACATGAAATTGCTTTAAAAAAACTGTTCTGGAGTTAGTGGGGCTAAGAATGGAACTCAGGAATGTTAGGCCTGTAAAATATCTGTTCCTTGGAATGACTGCTGTAATCCTATGGCCTGCTCCTTGAATATTCTACCCACATTATGCAGGAGAGCCTTTGCCTAGATTTTGCCTCTGAATGGCATCAGCTCTTATTCACACCCTCTTCACTCCAGTCACTGAAACTGTTACCTATATTAGGGAATTGGCCATGTGGTCTGTGGAGTTTGGGGCAAAGCCATAGGACCATACCAGGTTTTTTTTTTTTTTTTTTTTTTTTTTAAAGATTTTATTTATTTGACAGAGAGAAACACAGCCAGAGAGGGAACACAAGCAGAGGGACTGAGAGAGGGAGAAGCAGGCTTCCCGCCGAGCAGGAAGCCCGATGTGGGGCTCGATCCCGGGTCTCCGGGATCATGACCTGAGCCGAAGGCAGTGGCTTAACCAACTGAGCCACCCAGGCGCCGCCATCCATACCAGGTTTTTAAGACTTGAGGTTCTGCTCTTAGGCTTATTGTTTTTTTATACTTTAGTTTCATTGATAGTGTTCAAAAAATTCTGGGCCAGCAGGCTTCAGAATGACCCTGACTTATAAATATTATTTCAAATTGTAAAGAGATACCTCACAACACTTGTGCAATAAACTTAGTAACTCAGGAAAAAGCATTTGAAGTCCACCTACCATAACAGATAGCACACACATATAATATTTATGATTTTAGCCATTGGAAAAGTGACCCAGTGATCCATGACACATGCATTGATAATTTTGCTGAGACCTGAATTTTTGTCCAATGAGCTATGAGGCCTGCATGCAGGAGCACATCACTGAGCTCAGTGCTTCTCAAATTTTAATGGGAATATGAATCACCTGGGGATCTTGTTAAAATGAAAATTATGATTCAGTGGTTCTGGGGTGGAGCCTGAGAGTTAGCATTTCTAACCAGCTCTGGGGCAATAGCAACTGTGCTGGGACATGGAAGGCATGGTGAGTAGCAAAGACTCAGCTAGTGGCTGAACTGCCCTTGATGCCCCATTTCCCAGAACTTTCTTTTCCTCTCTTGAATCTTGAATGTGCAGTAAGGTCTCCAAATACCTGCTTTCGGGTTTACAATTTAAGCTGACATTTACTAAGTATATTCTGAGTTGGAGAACTTAACATGAATTATTTCTCTTGCTTGTTATGAAGATGAGGAAACCAAAGCTTAAGAAGGTTCCTTTACTTGCCTGAGTTGACACAACGGGTAAAGCAGCAGCTCCACATGCGGTGGATTTCAGATGCTGCCTCCTCATGTGATGGGAAGCACATTTCTTTAGTGGAAACAGAAAGTCGGTTTGCATGGAGAAGCACACAATTCATGACATTCTGGAGATAACACTAATCACATGTTCAGCGGATCTATAAATTCTTAGGAAATACAATTTTAGGATTATCATTATTATTTCTCTGCACAGTAAGAAACGTGACAAAAAAATGTAAACTCATACTCATTACTAAAGTGAAATATTTGTGTCCATTATAGGAAGCACAACTCTTCATTACTTTGTAATACCTCATGTATGGAACAGAAACTATTGATTTTGATCATCCAGGAAAAGAAATCTCAAAAGCAAATGCCTTCTGATTGGATTTTTATTTGATTGTGGTAAAGAGAGAACAAGAGAAGCATGTTGAATTAAAACTTAAAACTATCTTAAACTAGAATTCTTAGAAAAGTCAGTGATCATGGAGAATTCGTCCTTCTTGGTCCCCAAATCTTTTTTGTTTTTTGATGTTTTCTTTACATTTTCATTAGATACAGTCTCTTTCTAAATTCACATGGGTCTGCTTTCCCAGGCTTTTAGAAGCTTGCTACTGTCTCATAAGATGCCTAGTTTCAGTTTATGCCAGGTGGCTATACTGAGATGGATTGTGCTGTCTGGGTGTTAAATTTAACTGTTATCATGCAACTTGTAATTATGCATGTCCCACATACATTGATATCTGTTTTTTTTAATTGTAGGTCTTCTAAGAGTAAGAAGATTAATAAATGCAACCAAGAAGTAGAAAACTTTAGGACAGTGCATTTTCCATAAGCTTAAATTCCCTTTTCTCCTTTGCACAAATTCTCCCATAAATCCGTGTCTTTAGAGTTGTACTCTGTGCCTCTTGATTCCTGAATCTGTTCCAGGGATGGTGATCCAGTAGGAGGTAGCGAGCCAGCACGAATGTCCCTTGTAATCCTGAAACCCAGTGTGTGTGGACTGTCCTGGATATTATCTCAGTTTTTATTCAACCTATTCCAGTCTTTTTGGCCAATTTCAGGTCCCCATAATTTATGGTAACATTATTTGTAAGAAGACACAAGGCAGGAAGTTTATTTATCTATTTACTTATTTATTTACATTTATTTTTGCCTGAATTCTTATTGTTACATGGGGAAGCTAATTCTCTATGATACTTGGAGGAAGAGGGGAAAAAAATGCAGCAAGTAACACATTCTTTTCACATTATTTTGTGGGTAAGCATCATGTTTCTGAACCAATAAAAAATTTGAGCTTTCTGATCACAACTTAGGCCATCACATAGCAAGCAGTCTTATGAATTTCCCATTTATGTGTATGCAGGTAGCCTACCTCTAGTATGTCTCAGGCCCTGAGTCTCAGAAATGTCACTTTTATTTGTTGGTTGAGAATAAGGGAGTGGGTGGACTGGTATAGAACAAGATGGACGTTGTACTTGTTCACTGATTGATTTCATCTGTTAATGTCCCTTCAGACCACAATTCCTAAGTGCTCAAGGACCTGGAGCTGGGGGAGACAGTCAGTAGAAATGAAATGGAATGTAAGAATTGGATTAACTGTCCTGGCTGAGTCTGTCATATGTCTGTGAATGAACTTAGGAACTAGAGAGCTTAGAATAATTCTAGAAATAGTAGTATGAGGATGATTGTTCCATGCATAGAGAACTTGTATCTTACCAGTGAGTCTCTTTTCTATAATCTTTACTCATTTGAAAAATAATAGTAAGCACCTTCTGTGAATTAATTTTTGCTAGACACTGGGGATACAGTGGTGAACAAAATAAGATTCCTTTCTGACTTTTAAGACATAATAATCAAGTCGGGAGATAAACATTAATCATATAATGATCAAATATGCAGTGCAATATTGCAGCAATACATTGTTGATAAAGTGTCTGCAGTAAGTGAGCCTCATCTAGCAAGGAGATCAGGGAAGGCATCCTTCAGAAAATGATGTTGCAGTTGAGATAGGATGAACCAATACCGTTACATTAGTGAAGAGAACAATGGTCAGGCTGAGCAAATGCAATATGCAAGGGATCTGTATCAGGAGATAGGATGTTGTGAAAGGAGACTGGTGTGGTTGGTTTGGCCAATGTGCAGAGTTAAGAACATCACGTTTACGTGCAACTGGAGAGGTAAACGGGAGCCAAATATAGGAGTTTTAGTTATACCCTAAGGGCTAAGGTGCAAGTTACATATTTTAAGCAAGGCAGATCTATTTTTGCAGTTATCCAGAGAAGAAATGATGGTAGCTTCAATAGGCAATGGTGCTAGGAGGTTAGATTCTGGAGGTATTGTGAAGGTAGAGCCAACCGGATTTTCTGATCACTTGATATGGGTCTGAGTAAAGAGAAGAATGAGGATGACTCCAAAGGCTTTGGATAGAGGAAGTAGAAGGATGAGGTTGCTTTTAACTACAATGGGGAAGGCTGCTAAGGGAGCTGCATGTGGGAGAATGACTAAAATCAAGAGTTCAGTTTAGATATGTTCTGTTTAAGAGGTGTATTAGACACTTAAATGTAAATGCAGAGCAAGCAGTTGTATATATGGATCTATTTCTTGCCTGCCCCAGAGGTAAGATATAGAAGTAAAAATCTGAGTTGTTGAAGTTATTTTTGATATGTTTCTTGGAAATTTATATTTTTTAATTTTCCATGTACACTGTCCACTTTAAAATTCAATTATTTGTATTTTTGCTTCTTGATTTGTAAGAGCTCATTTTATAATAAAACTCATCTATTATATATGTTGCAAACATATTTTCATAATATTTCTTTTTTTAGTTTTTTTTTTTAAAGATTTTATTTATTTGACAGAGAGAAACACAGCTAGAGAGGGAATACAAGCAGAGGGACTCAAAGAGGGAGAAGCAGGCTTCCCGCCGAACAGGAAGCCCGATGTGGGGCTCTATCCCAGGTCTCCAGGATCATGACCTGAGCCGAAAGCATCACTTAACCAACTGAGCCACCCAGGCACCCCTTTTTAGTGTTTTTTAATATAAAGATTTAAAATTTTATATGATTCAATCTTTTACTCATACTAAAAGCATTTTTTATTTGTAAAATTATTGACCTTCTAACCTCTGAATGGCCCCTCTTTTTTTACTTTATTATTGTCTTTTCTTTTTCATTTTAAGTTTAAATAAACTTATTTTTGTGTGCATGAGATAATAATCCTGGTTAACTTTTTTTTTTTTTTGGTACATAAGGTTAACCAATAATTCCAGTAGTGTTTGTTGAATAATCCTTTTGTTCATTGATTAACTCACTACTTTATTTTCTGTTAAACATTTACATACAAGTATTTTAACTTATTTCTAGGGTTTCTATTATTCTCTATTAATCTGTCTCTTGTGGTACTTACTCTACAATATTAAATTACTCTAGCTTTCTAGTATGAGTTATTATCTTGGAAAACAAATCTACCATCATCTACTGTTCTCTTTTTTTAAAAAGATTCCTGGGTTATTTCCTCTCATTTATGCTTCTAGATGATTTTTACATATCATCAGAATTAATTGTCCCTAAATGGTTTTAAAAGCCTGGGAATATGTGTGTCTGATTCTGGTAACTTTTCTGAGATATCTCTTTGGGTACCACACAATTCACTATATATTAGGAGGCAAGCAAACTTAGATTCTAGGTGTTGAACAAGTATTCAGAAGGCCAGTTTCCCAAGACAGATTGGCAGGGAAGATTGCATTCTAGGTTCCAAAGTTGAGGACTGTCATAGAGAGGTGATATTAATAAGGAGAGGTAGTAGTGGGTAGAAGAGAGAGATGTCACAGATATCCAAAAGGATGATTGATTTTTACCTGAGGATGAAAGAGTGGTTCTTGGGAGTGGCACCCGTGGTGGGGGAATATCAACAATCTAAATGAGGTGGTCTCAGAGAAAGTATTATCGTCACTGTAAATCCACATTTCAGTCAGAGCAGAGAAGGAAAGTGTGCATTTTTGAGGTGGTAGATTATGGAGGATATATATGGACAGTCTTTGAGATGGAGGATTGGAAGTCCTTTGGATCACTTGGCTTTTGCTTTGTAGCAGAACATCCCCAAACATGGTAACCTGAAACAGTAATTTGGCTCTTTGGAAATTTGGTCTGGATTCACTTGAGAATTTGGGAGGTGGGAGGGGGCTTGATCTGCTTAGTCTATCTTGGCTGGGCTTGCCTATATATATGTAGTTAGATGGTGGGTTCACTCAGGTGGTTCACTTATGATGGCCTTAGTTTTGTGGCTAGGATGCATGGAGCATCTTGCCATGTCTTCTTTCAACCTAGCAGGTTAGCCCAGGTTGTTCACGTGACAGTAGATTTCTAAGAAAGTCCAAACTTGCGAAGCCTCTTGAGACCTAGGCTAAGAACTGTTGGACATTATTACTTCTACCATGTTTGGTCAGCCAAGTCAAGTCACAAGGCCAATGCAGATGATGGAGGACCTGTAAAATCACGTTGAAAGAGGGCATAGACATAGGGAGCACAGAACCTAAAACCATTTCTACAATCTTCAACACCTTGGGAGGTTGATTCAAGGTGAAGAAAATCCAGAAAGATATGAGGATGAAAGCAAGAGAGATGTGTTTGGTTGCTGCTTTCCAATTAGGGAGTTATGGTCAAGAATGACAGGATATGCCTGAGCTTACGGGCCTGATTCTCACTCTGTCACTGTGCAGCCCAAATTCTAAGGTGGTGTCAAGAGCTTGGTGAAACCAGTGATTGGCTGCCATATCTGAGGCCATTACTCATGGAGATAACAGATGGCATGTGAGATGGCATGCAGTATTCCTTCTTGGACAGTGGTTCAAATAGAAGAAAAATGTAGTATGGTGCCATTAAAGAATACTAGCCCAGAAATGCAGGGACCATAAATGGTGAACTCCTAGGAATTTAATCTCAAAGTGGAAATAACAGTGGTTCTAGGTGAGTGGCAAATAAGGAGGGAGTTTCCAGAGAAATTCTAACCCAGGGTCATATAGAATGAATTCAGTTATTGCGTTTCACACAAGGCAGGGTTCATTTGTCATTTAAGTCTCATCTCCATCACTGGGCACAGCATCTCATTCATTGTAGATGCTCAATAAATGTTTGTTGCATTACTTATTGAATGAAGTGTTCCATATTTTTACCTTTTCCAAGAATTTTTATTGTATTCCATATTTTTATACATATTCAATTTAGATTATTATGATTTATTAATTTAGATTATTATGATTAATTAATTTAATTATGCCTAGTCCTCATCTACAAAAGAAATCATTGATTTTGATTTCCTTCACTGTTTATTTTCCTCACAAGGTTATTCTTTCTATATTTTGAAGTAGGGCTTTAATAGAGCAGAGTAACTAGGGGCGATGGGTGGCAGCAATTGACAAAGCTAATAGCATTTAGAAAAAGCATTCATCCTGAAAAAAATAGAAGGAATCATCTTTTCTACATTCTTCACTTTGTCATGAATGCTGCAAACTTTTATTCAGGGCAAGTTCAAACTGTTTTCTGATTCTAAATACTATAGGATAAAAAAATTTTCCAAATAATCCAATCATCATGTCAGGAAACTGGAAGATATTTAACTGGGATAGTCTCTTTAACTTGTGCTAAAAACAGTGTTGAGTTTTCATATATGCAGTATTAATGTTGGGTCTCTTTCTTCCCTCTCTCTATTAAAAGAGACCTTTCTGTACATGAAAGAAAATATATTCTACCAGATTAACAAAGTAATGTTCAAGTGTTCTTATTTTCACGTGTCACTATTTTTAAAATACTGCCATAATTATTATATCAGGTCAAATCTGAAAAAAAGAGGAATTTAGTGCTCAAACATTATACAAAGCCTGAAGTATTTTGACACTTATTGCTGAGTTGTTCTCAAAGGCTTTATCAATTCACATTTCAGTAATATATAAAAAAATACACCTGTTTTTATACACTCTCTTGAGCACAAGAGTGTGTATCATCATTAAAAAGAAATTTTTAAAAAATATTTTATTTATTTGAGAGAGAGAGTATGAGTGGGGGGAGGGTCAGAGGGAGAAGCAGACTCCCCGCTGAGCAGGAAGCCCATCCCAGGACTCCAGGACTATGACCGGAGCTGAAGGCAGTTGCCTAACCAATTGAGCCACTCAGTGCCCCAAAAAGAAAATACTTTTTAACGTGATGTATGTATGTTGTACCTTGTCCAATATGACCTAAGTATAGTGAACGGGTGTGAAAATATAAGTGGAGTATCTGGGGATGAAAGTGGAGAGGGAAGCAATGGCCAGATAATGGAGGGCTTCTCAGGTGATTTGAAAGACCTTGCTTTCATTAACAAAGCATTAGGAAGCATCTGAAGGGTTTTAAACAGCAGTAAAATGTGATGAAGTATTATATTTTTAGATAGATTACTTTGCGCAGTATGGCAATCAAATTGAAAGGAGCAGGGGGTATGTGAGGGACATTAGTTGGGAAGCATTAACACTGGTCCAATTGGAGAGGGGTTGCAGTCTGCAGTAGGATAATGGTTGTGGAATTGGAAAGAAGTGAATGGTTTTGAATACATAAGAAGTAGAATAGATTGCTTATAGTGATTGGATTTCAGGGAATGATGGAGAGAAATGTATTATAGATGCATTCTGTATTTCAGACTTGTGCAAGTGGTGGGGAATGGTACTTACTGAAGGAGAGAGCACCGGAGTGCAGGAAGGTTTAGGAGGAGGTTGTGAGCTGTTTTGGGCACACTGAGTTTGAGATGCCCGTGAATGTTTAAGAGGAAATATCGAAGTTTAATGTATAAACCTGAGGTTTAGAAGACAGGTCTGAATGTTAGATATAAAGATTGGAGTCTTCTGCTTATAGGTTATAATTGAAGCCCTGGGAATGGTTAGCATTGCTATGAGAGAATATAGGGAAGCAAGAGGAGGACAAAAACCAATCTTTAAGGCATTCTAAGATTTAAAATCTGTAAGGGGCACCTGGGTGGCTCAGTTGGTTAAGCATCCAACTCTTGGTTTTGGCTCAGATCATGACCTCATGGATGGTGAGATGTTGGGCTCACGTGTTGCTCCATGTTGGCCTCTGCACTCAGTGGGGTGTCTGGTTGAAGATTGTCTCCTTCTGCCCCTCCCCCCACACACTCATACACTCTCTCTCTTGCAAATAAATAAATAAATCTTTAAAAAAAAATAAAGTCTATAAGATGTGGAGGAGCTTGGAAAATAGTCAGATTTACGTGGAGAATCAGAAGCATTTTTGTACCATGGAGGCTAAGAGAAGAAGGTTTTAGGAAGGAGGGAGTGATACATGATAACCAAGAGTGCTAAAGGGACAGGAACAACAATACCTAACACTTTGCCATCGGATTCAAAATACGGAAGTGATTGTCTTAGTGAGGGCACTTTTGGTGAACCAAAATGGAGGCCAGATTAGAGCTATGGGGAGTGGAGAGGAAAAGTGGGGATATTTTTTGCAATAAATTTGGCTCTGAATGGAAGGGGGGAATGGAGAAGTTAGGAGAAGCCTTTGTAAGTTTCTGAGATTTTTTTTTCTTGGTTGGAAAGAAATAGGAATATATCATATTTAAATGTTGATTGTGTGTATCATATCCATTATAGAGGGGCAGGGAGAGAGAGAAAGGGAGAGAGACAGACAGAGACACAGTGGGGGATTGAGAGTGAAAGTTGAAGGGAGGAATTAATTAATGGTACAATTTGAACAGAAAGGTTAGAGTTCAGAGCACAATTGGAGGGCTTTGCTTTTGCTGGGTGGACACACACCTGTAGGGAAACAGGAGTGAAGAGTGGGTGGAAATAGATGTAGCTAAATGTATAGTTTTGGGGAAAAGGTAGGTGTCTATATCTGAGAGTTCTTATTTTCTCTGTGAAGTGAAACCCAAGGTGAGTTGTTTGGAGGAAGAAACATTCAGAGGTAGAGTTAAGAGGGGTTGAAGATAGCTGCCTAAGAAACATAATGAGGTGGCTAGAAAATATCAATACATAAAGTTGCTCACTGGAAGCTGTGCTATTCATCCATTTGGTTTCACAGTTTCCCCTGAAGCTTTCGACAACCCAAATGTAGGGAGGAAGAAAGTGGATTGATTTGTTTGTGGTTGGGATTTTTATTTCTGGATAAAGAAATTTATGGTTTTCGGGATGCTTGGGTGGCTCAGTTGGTTAAGCGACTGCCTTCGGCTCAGGTCATGATCCTGGAGACCCGGGATCGAGTCCCACATCGGGTTCCCTGCTTGGCGGGAAGCCTGCTTCTCCCTCTCTCACTCCCCCTGCTTGTGTTCCCTCTCTGGCTATGTTTCTCTCTGTCAAATAAATAAATTAAAAAAAAAAAAGAAATTTATGGTTTGGGCCAAAAATAGATCACACTTTAGGACTTAAGAGATTGAAATTGGATGGAAAAGAAGGTAAGGACAGTTCAGGACTAATATTAGGGAGAAAGTTCAAATTGAACAGGAAACACTAATGAGGTTGAAGAATAAATGCAGTCAGAGTAGTTGAGGAAGCGAGCTGGAAATGCAAGGAGTTTGAGGTGGAGAGCAGACTGATTTAGGGGTGGAGCAGATCTGAGTGAGCCAAGAGCAGAACGTGACTCTGCAGGTGAAGTGGGGGTGGGGTCACAGGAACCAAGAGGCCAGGGTACTGTCCAGCACACAATGTCAAAGTCTGCTGGGATGTGGCAGATATTTGGATGAAGAAAGTAACTGTGACCCAGATTTCAATGTCAGCAATGAAGGGGAGAATGAATGTGAATGGGGTGTGTGTGTGTGTGTGTGTGTGTGTGTGTGTGTGTGTGTGTATGAATGGTAGGAAAGTTGGTGCCATTAACCTCAAGAAGCAGATATATTTTGTGAGAGCAGAGGGCTGATACCAGCTGTACCTCCAGCACTGAAGTACAGAATGTGTACATCATGATGTATATGATGAAGGCGTTTTTTTTGCGTGTCACAGATTGGGTGGCTTAAACAATCAGAATTTATTTTCTCACGTTCTAGAGGCTAGAAGTCCAAGATTAAAGTGTCAGCAAGCTGGGTTTGTCTTGAGGTCTCTCTCCTTAGCTTGCAGATAACTGCCTTCTTGCGATTCCTCACATGGCCTTTCCTCTGTGCCCGCACTGCCCTTTTGTGTCTCTGTATGCAAACTTTCTCTTCCAGAAAGGACACTAGACAAGTTGGGTTAAGGGCCACACTAACGACCTCATTTTAATTTTGTCCCCTCTTTAAAGGCCTTCTCTCCAAATACAGCCACATTTTGAGATACTGGGGATTAAAACTTCCAGCATGTGAATTTAGGGGACAGAGTTCAGTAACATAACAATGATGTTTCTATGGTAGTAAAACAGCATCTAGCTATCCCTTGAGAGGTCCGTAAAGCAAATGATATCCTTGTGAGGAAATCAGAATTCAGTTAAAGTCAAAGGTTAAGAGGATGCAGCTAGAGAAGAGGTAGAATTCGAATTTCAGAGGCCTGGGGTGGGTTTGGTAGTGAAGAGATTTGTGGGGTGTGGGTGGGTTTGTAAAATAAAGAAGATTGATATGAAGGAGGACAAAATGAATGAAGTTATCCTGCTTCATTCACAAAGTGGGGAGGAGAAGAGATATTTGACTTGTTGAATTAGCTGCTTCACAGTGTTGTCTATAGTAATTTCTGATGCAGAAATAGTGAGTTTACAGTGCTTTTCACAGTATTTTTACATGTTTTATTTTGCTAAGTGGATGGATTTTTCTTTTACTTTATTCTTTTCAGTAGGTTATTATTTGTATAAAGGAAAGCTATTGATTTTGGTCTACTTATTTTATAACTCAGTTACTGGTTCAGATATTTTCTCAGGTATTCTCTTTCATCCAGATCATCATTCATATCTTCCATAAATAGTGATCATTTTATCTCCTTTCTAATATACCTCTAATTGTATTATTTCTAATAACAGCGGTGACTCTGGATCTTCTTGTCATATATTAGCTTATAGTAAGGACTGTGGATTTTATTCTTAGACAATATATGCAGTAGTGTAAATAAAAATTAATAGAACTTAAACCAGAGCCAGTGGCAGTGAAAATGAAAGAAAAAGAATAGCTTTCATAATACAGAAATTGGCTCTGACCAAATGTAGAGTCTGGGAAAAGAGAACTTCATATAGGTGAGAAACATGAGGTAGAAGGCCTCTTGTGTTCACCTTTAAGTATAGGATTATTTCCTTATGGTAAATGTTTGGAAGAGTAATAACTGGGCCAAAGAGTATTTATCATTTTAATACTTTTACCACAAACTACCAAATATTCCAGTTATGCCAGTTATATTATTACCATAGTCCTTCACTAATACTAGGTGCCATCATTTAGAATTTTGTTAGATCCATAGGAGTAAAATGACACCTCATTGTTCCTTTATGAATGGCCTTCCCTAACTTGAGTTTTGACATATATGCTCTTAAGTTTTCTCCTGGTATCATTTTAATATTAAATGTTTTTGGAGGTTATCTTTGCATACAGTATGAGGTAGGAATGAATTTTCCCGTGCACAGAGTGAATTTGTTTTTATAACTCTAGGTGGATAGCATTTTGAAAGAGAAAAATGTGGCCTAGGAATTCCATATGAAGGGAACAGCATTCCCTCAAAATTTTTTCATTAGGAATATTAATTCATGAGGGATAAATTTAATAAAAAATATTCATTAGAAATATCTTACATGTAAAGTCCTCCCCATGACATTTAAAACCCTAAACCAGCAACTGAATACTGGCAGCAAGTGAGCCATTATAATACTAGGTAATATTTACTAAATGCTTAACTGTGGACCAGCTCTGTGTCAACCATTTTATATATACTTATTACATATAATACCTTATTAAACCCCTGAAACAGTCTTATGAGGTAAGCATTATTACTATCATAATGTATAAGGAAACAAGGTGTTAAAAGGTTAAATAATGTATCCAAGTCATATAGCCAAGGCCTTGGCCACTGTTCATAGGGCCTTTTGCCAACTGTTCCCTAAAAATATGGTATATTTTATCAACTCCATGTTTTGTTTTGATGTGTTTTGAGTCACATTGACAGCACTGTTAATGGTAAAGTCGGAGATGGAAAAAAGAGTAGAAAGAAAACCAGTTAGAATTCATCCATCCATCCATCCATTTATTCATCGAACAAATAACTCAGTGCCTCCATGATCCAGAGGTCTAAGGGCAGGGAACGAGGTAGGGAATTAAAAAGAGATGGAAATCACTGACTCCATGACCTGAGTAGAGCTTACTTTCTGTGGGGGGGAGGGCAATAAACACAAAATAAATTACAGTGATGTGAGGTTGAAAGTACAATGAAGAACAGTCAAGAGAAAGGTATGGAATATGATGGGGCAAGGTGCTGTGGTCTATGGAGGAGGTGGCATTTGAGCCAAGAACTGAATTAAGTGAAGGAGCCAGGTATGTGGTTGTTTGGCTTGTGCTTGGCCCCATGTGTCTAACTGCAGGAGGAGACTGCAGGAGGCCCAAGGCAGTGTGGCAGAGGAGGCTGAGAGGTGTGGCGGGAGCCAGGAACCCTGACTTACAAGAACCTGATTATGAGCCTTGGGAAGGACCTGGGGTTTCATCTCAGCCGGCTTAGCAAGTCAGGGGATAGACGTGAGGGACTTAACAGTGGGGCAGTGGCAATGAGGGGCACCACCGTGGCAGTGCCTGACTTGACCATTGACTGTAGGCGAGAGGAGGAGTCAATGATGCCAACGTGTTGAGGCACACTGAGGTTCAGTTGAAGTAACTAAGAATGTTGGTGCGGTGTAGGGGGGAAGAGATGATTTTGAGGAGAAGAAGATACTGAAGTCTGAAGAAGAAGAAGAAGAAGTCTGAAGGTGTGAGGTTGAAGAACAGCTATTTCAGGAATGGGAAGTAGTGAGGAATGGTTACAGAAGTGGGAGGGAAACTGGGAGAAATGAGTACCAGGCTGAGTCATGTGGCACTCTTCAGGATTTTCCGAGCTGAGATCTGTTGGCCTCCTCAGGATGTTGTTACATTTCTTGGGGAGCAAAAGCTGTTGTGTGGTGTTAATTAAACTGCAGATGAAGTCAGATCTGGAGTCTAGTCTCTGTCACTTGCAAGCATTCATGTTCACCTTAATTTCTTTGTTTCTTTGGCTCTTTCTGTGTTTACTTGTGTGAACTTATGTGAGATGCTGTTGTCAACTATACTGCTGGAACAAAATAAGCCCTTCTGGAATGGTGCTGTTTTGATAGTTATTAAATACCGCATTTGGTAATTATTTGAGATAATGTACATGAAGTAACTTTATGATTGTGGAAAACACTAGGTGTGAGTTGTTAATAATGACAAAACTGAGTTCCTAGTCTTTTCTGTACTGCTTTCTAACTGGAGTAACTCCTGTACTAATATTATAATTTCAGACAATTATGTAGTAGTTTTTATAGAAATGTGTGTAAAGCTAAATGATAGTGACTTTTTTTTGCAAAGTATTTCAGATTGAAAGCTTAGATAATGCACTAGATGAAGCTTGGAGTAATTTAATTTTGTAGTTTTATACTAAAATTATACATATACATATTTTAAAATTTGGTGAACTCATTATTTTCACCTTAAGTTTCAGTGAATTAAGGAAGAGTTTCTGTAGAGTTGAAGTAATAATGTTTTTGTAATGTATATAGCTTTAGAATTCTAGACTTAAATGTAGGAAAAAATATGAAATGATATCTTGGCCAGAAATGTAGATCTATAAAATATATTTAATCTGGTCAGTAGTTTTCTGATTTTGTGTTCTACAAATTTGTTTCTGGAAAACAAAATTGAAATTAAGTATGTGTAGCCAATAGCTCATTTTAATGAATATTTTAAGAAGGGAAATAAAACGTGCTTCAGATTTCCGATGTAATATATGTGAAGTATAGTTATTTTAGAGGCTCAGATGCTTCTAGCACCTGAGCCTCTCCCTTGAGGCCATCAGGCTCTCCATCTAAAGCAGAATAGGAATAAAATATAATTAAATGGGAAAAAATCAAAGTTGGTCTTTGAAAGTCTTTACAGAAAAAAATGATTCATCCGAAACCAAAACAATATTAATACATCTGCCATTCCTTCCTTCCCCTTTTCACTTACTCTATAATTATATTTTATTTCCTATTACCCTATTTCTCATCCTTTAATAACCTCAATTTTCTGATTGGTCCTTTTTGACCTACACAGAAGCCTGCTTAAGCATTCAATGAATTCTTTATGAAATTCTGTGGTAATTTAATCTGCTCTGTGAGGTCCTTTTGGGAGCTTTGTTCTATTTTCTAACTTGGAAAACTGTTGCCAAATCCTGATTTTTATTTCTCCTCCTCTTAGTAGTATTTTAGGGAGAATGCAAATATGGCCCACTCTCCTTTCTTTTGATGTTGGATCATTTTTTTTTGTTGTTGTTGTTGTTGTTGTTGGATCATTTTTAAAAATGCAGGATTCCAATTAGATCATCTGACTTAATTGCATTCATAACCTGTTATCTTCATTGTTCCATTTTAAAATATCTTAGTGGTTGTTATCAAACCTTATTTCTTTGGATGTGTGTGGGATAGCAAAGCTAGATATAGAGAAACATAATAGAAAGAAGTAGGCTTGCCGGAAAGCTTTGGTCAGCTGTGTTGCTTTTGGCTGTTATCAGGACACCCAAGAGAGTGGCACTGAGAAAAGAATGAGAGGGAGTCCTTCTCCATGCGTAATGCTCACCTGAATTCAGCGAATTTTCTGGTAATGCATATTTCTGATTATCTTCTATTAGTGCTGTTTAGCCTAAATTGAATAAATGGAATTTCGGAGTTGCTTGATTTTGCTTGCATTATGTGGTATAGCCACATGAAAGCACACAAGCTTTATAAGGCTCCTAAAGCTTCTTGTTCCCTCTCAGGGAATCCTCCAGGATTAGCATATTAGAAAATATCTATCTCCTTATAAAATCTCAAAATAAAGTGTTCTAATATGAGATATTAATAAAATTTCCCCTTCTTATCCATTCTACCTGGTAGTTGTGGGCTACCCTGAACACCATCTGCTCTAGAAGCTGTAAAAAAAAAAAAAAAAAACCTCTCCTTTTCACCTGATATTTAGCAATCCACATTTGTGAACTCTTATATTTTCAAAAAAAGGGGAAAAGGAAAAAAGAATCTCCTTTGGGTGGCTTTTTTTTCCCCTCTGAAGAAGGATACCTTTCTAGTTTCAAGAGGGGATCTTTTTGGAATGCACTTTGCACAGAGCTTGGTATATGTACTCAGAATCCCCTCTAATTTCCCATTTTCTCTTCCTTTCTAGTTTCCTGCTGGTTTCCATGGTTTACACACAATTCATGGTTCACACCTTTGGTGGTAATAATCTTGTTGCTTAAGAATATTTCCTATCATTCCAGTGCCATGTATGCTCACCAAATGACAGGTGTTCCATGGTGGGCAAGACAGCACTTACCTTGTAGCCATTTTCCCTTTTTGGCATCAATTTGCCTTTTTGTATAACTACATTCTGAATGATGGCGTCACCTCTCCTTTTCCTTCATGAACCATCTGCAGTTGTTCTAAGAGTGCGCTCACTATTCCCCACTCCTCTCCTGCTCCCTTGGGAGCATCGCCTCACTCTTGTTAGATAGGCATGATGGCATCTTGGAAATACATGTAAGGAGCCCTCAAACAATCAATTCTTTCTTATTCTGTCTTCTGAGGAGGTGACTAAATAGTTTCTTCTATAGGGGATGGAAATGTTAGAGGAAATGACATTGTGAACAAGAGGAGAAATCACCTAACACTCTCCCGTGCTACAGTAATTTTTGATGTGTGCTACATATGTCCTGGCTGGAGAAGCCAGAAGGAAACATAAATGTCCAAAATACATTAGAAGAGAATCGGGAAGGGGGTGCCTGGATGGTTCAGTCCATAAAGCATGTGACTCTTGATCTCGAGGTCTTGAGTTTGAGCCCCTCGTTGGATATCGAGACTACTTAGAAATACAAATCTTTAAAAAATAAAAAAAAATCAAATATTAAAAAAAAAAGAGAATCAGGAATAATAACGGGATGATGATAGAAATTTATATTCTTGGGGCTCCTGGCTGGTTCAGTTAGTGGAGCATTTAACTCTTGATCTCAGGGTCATAAGTTCAAGTCCCACTTTGGGTGTAAAGTCTACTTAAAAAAAAGGGGGGGTGCCTTTTTACAAAAGAGTGGGTGGCTCAGTCAGCTAAGAATCTGACTCTTGATTTTGGCTCAGGTCATGATCTCAGGGTTGTAAGATCAAGCTCGGTGTCAGCTCTGACTCAGTGCAGAGCCTGCTTGAGATTCTCCCTCTCCCTCCCCCTCTGTCACTTATATCCTCCATCCCCTGCTTATGTGCTCTCTCTCTCTCTCTTTCTATCCCTCTCTCAAAATAAAAAAAGAAAGAAAAAGAATTATTGCTTCTATTTTTTCTGTATTTCAGTATGCTTGAGAGAAAAGTAGGGAATTATAGAAGGAAATAGAGATAACATGGAAAAATATTCAATATGTGTAATAAATAATTTTTAAAAAGAGCTGATAATGCATTATTTATCTTTTCACCTTTACAGTAGCTGTGGCTACACTGAATCCTCCAAGGAAATTTCTTTTGTAGTTTGCCTTTAGCTAAACCTATTGGTACAGATGGAACTAAAGTAACAGCCAACTTTAAGAGGTTCATTACCTGTCAATCTTTGATTTAAACCCTTGTCAGTGCCAATAAAATATCACAGTTACTCCTTTTGGAGTCATCTTTTTGTTGAGAGGACTGATTTTATCATGCATGGTTAATGTAGCATGAGTGATATTAATTTAATGCTAAAATCTCGGTTTCTATCAGAACCATTTTGCCTTTCATAGTCTCTAAATTATTTATGAGTGTGTGCAAATTTACCATGATACAAGTACTATAAAGTAGAGTAATATTAACTTTAATTGCTTTATTTTAGTCTTTTCCTCTCTCTTTGCTAGCCTTTACTATTCCCTCTCTGGCATTTGATGTTATTGCGTGAATACTTAATTTGGAAAGCTGATCTTAAATTTTGATTATTTTCATTTGGTAAGTGGATAGATCTTTTCATTGCTTTCATCGTGTCCAAGTTTGAAGAATTTGGTTTATATAAGCCAAAGCTGCCTGGATGTTTCCATTCCTATTCAATAAGCAAAGTATGCTTTATTTAATTATAGTACCATGGAAACTAAGTATCTCTCAATGTTCAGTCTTTTACATGATCCTTTTGAGACCACATTATAGGTATATGATGATACTAATACCAGCAGTGATTTATATAGGTTTGATTCCTTTGCATGGGTAATATTTAGTGTTTTAAATATTAAAGAAAAGATATAAAGTCTGCTCTATATATTAGATAGGATCTTTGAATTTTATTTCTATAAAACATAGGATATAAGTAAATACAAAAGAAAGAGTGATTCCTTGTCTAGAAAGAATAAAGTGCAGGGAAAAATAATGCTTTTACCAGTGATTTATGAAAGCATACCTATTGTGAAATGGCTGAATCTTTTGTTGTTGACCACAACTCAGACACAAAGAAGCACAAAAGGATGGGCACCTGGGTAACACTCAGTCAGTTAAGAGTTCAGCTCTTGATTTTGGTTCAAGTCATGATCTCATGGTAATGAGATGGAGCCCTGCATCCAGTTTTGCAGTGGGTATGGAGTCCACTTAATGTTCTTTCTCCCTCTATTTCTGCCCCTTCCATACTGTTTGCACTCTCTCCCTCTCGCAAAGAAAAAAAAAAAAGGAATGAAGGGACAGTTTATTTATGTATTATCTTGTTAGCCTATATGAGTGTTATCTGTATGTAAGATGACAATACTGACAAATGTGTCCATCAATTTGAGGTTTCTGGAAAAGGTTAATGTGACTTCTCATTTTTTGCTGGCACTAAATGCTGGTAATTTACTCTAGTCTCATTTGGTAGAGTTTATTGCTCCTCTGATGAAGAACCCTCATTTTACAGATGAAAAAACTGAGAATCAGATAAGGGATAGTATACCATATTGATTCAAAGTCTGAACCCACTGAGCAAGACCATCTGGCTTCAAATCCTGCCATTGCTACTTACCATCTGATTGACTTTGGTTAGTCAAGTGGATTTATAATTACAGTTGTAGTCACAATTAATATATGTTGTGTATTTTGAAACATTTCCTGACGTATAATAAGCTCCATATAAGTATTAGCTATCATTATTATTGATATATGACCATGTAAATAACCATATCCCTGGATCAGAGTTTTTATCTTTTATCCATATCCATGCCATGCCTGCCTCTCTCTGAAATTCAAAGGCACATGTGGAAACATGGGGCATGTGTGAATTTTAGACCTTCCCTTGGTACAGCAGAGGGATAGCATGCCAACTGGTAATTGATTCAGAAGAAACTAAGTCCAAAACTAAAGAAATGTAGTTAATTTTTATTAGTGTGTGTGTGTGTGTATTTTTTTCTTGTTTGTCCCTTTTCCAAACCTCTTGCCATCCATCATTCTAGTCTCTTTTTCTTAGCATTTGAATCTTGCATTTTTAACTGTATAGATGCCTCTTCTTAAATAAAAGTTGTCACAAGTTTTCTTTTTTCACTAGTTCATGCCATGTAGTTCGATACCAGGCCATACACTTTTGGGTTTAGCTGTGCGTGTCTTTGACTACAAAGTGCAGAATGCAAATCAGGGTGATAAAAGAGTGAGAAAATTTATGAAATCATTCTGGAAGCATTTCATAGACAGGGCAATGCAGGAAAGTTATGCCTATATCCTGTCTACTTTTTCCTTCTTGTTTTCTGCCTTCCTTTGTATGTTGAGCAAGATGATTATAACATTTCTAGGAATTATATCCAGATAAAATACATCCAGAGAAATAAGGAAGCGTCAGCTCTCTGTATCTGTACATCTTTCTTAAAGGCAAGGGAATTTTTCCCAGAAGTCTTTTCACAGGTGTTCTTTCATTTCTCATTGACCAAAATTGGGCCACATGCCCATAAATCAATTATACTAGAAAAGCAAATTGAATTACCATGTGTGGCCTAGAATAATAATTTGGGTAGGATAGAAGTTGGAAAACTGTTTTCTGTAAAGGACCAGAAATAACTCTTCATGGTTTTTCAGGTCACATGTTCTCTTTTGCAGCTACTAAACTCTGTATATAAACATGTAAATAAATAAGCATATAATATTCCAACAAAACCATGTTTGCTGACACTGAAACTTGAATTTCATATAATTTTCACATTTCATAAAATATTATTCTTCTGATTTTTCAGTCAGCCTTTTAAAGATGTGAAAACTATTCTTAGGTCTCATGTTGTACACAAAGGAGTAGTAGATGGATTTGTCCTATGGTCCATAGTTTATCAGCCCTGAGTCAATTATCAGGACTACTATAAACTGTTTGACCAAAGAAATTCTAATCTTGATGTGTCTACATGTTCTAGGAAGTTCATACTTCATACCATTGAGATATTCATTTTTCTTTTCTGAAACCACCTTTGGAAAAAAAAGATTCCATGGACCTTTGTTTTTATTTTTTGATTTGCTTTGCTTTGATTTGTAGTTAAGGATACACACACACACACACACACACACACACACACACACTTGCATCCTTACAAACTGTGTAAGGACAATATAGGAAAGTATAAGGTGCTGTGAGAGGCAAATCTTGGGACTTAACTTATGTTGGAACTTGAGAAGTCCTTCTCTAGAAAAGTCCCATTTAAGATCAGAAGGATGAGTATGCAAAATGTGTGGTGGGGTGGGATAGGGGGTGTTGAAGGTACATTCTAGAGAGAGGAAGTAGCAAGTATTAAGGCCTCTAAGCCAGAACGAACTCAGGCTTTAAATGCCAGTGTTTCTGAATTACGGTAGTCAGTGAATGGAAAAGAGGTGGGAGATGACACTTTTCTATTCACTGAACAATCTCTTAAGTTCCAGGCACTTGGCTAGATGCTTGAGATATGAACAAAATAATACAGTGTTTCTCGAGACTTTACAGTTCAAGTGAGGGGTGATTACAACATAATGTGCTGGATGCCACGTTAGAGATAGGTAGAAAGTGCTCTGGATCCAAAGAGTACAGGAAAACTCTCATTTGAGTGATACGGGGATGGCTTCCCAAAGGAAATCATATTTGAATAAATTGGAACTTTGTTTGCTATGGGACCTTCCTTCAATAGTAGCAGCTGGTTCCTATGACTTTGTTATTGAGTCCCTCAGCAGTCAGTCCATATTTTCATATTGTTAATTTGTAGTTGGTCACACATTTCTATGTAGCCATCCTTTTGTCCTTTTTGTCCTCATTTGTATCTGGGTTTTAATTAGATTGTTTGGGCCTGGAGAGTAAGAATTCTCTTTTGGTTGAGTACCAAGGGGAGGATATGCAGAGTTGGAGAGGAAGACTTCGTTTAATAATTAAAGGACAATATGGAATTAATGAAGAGCAAAAGCCATGTAAAAGAACAAGCACAAGAATGGAAGAAAGATTCTCTATGGGCATTGGTCCATTTAATGCTGCTGGTTGATCAAAATTTCTATGCAGCCAGGTGACAGTGCTCTAACGGTTGATTCATGTATTTCTCCTAGAAGATTGTTACAGAGCAATAGGAACTGTGTGCCAAAAAACAATAGCAGTAAAATAGGTGATTTTCAATTAAAAATAACAGGAGTCTCAGGAATATCTTCCATGGTCAAACAAATACTGAATCTCTCTATTGAAGAGACAATTTTATTAACAGAACAAACAGATGTTTTCTTATTATAACTAATTACTGATTGTGAACTAAGTGTGCATTTGCTGACATTATTCGATTGTCTCAATTATTAGCATGGCCAATACTGCTATATTCTGAGTGGTTATGCATGACCAAGAAAACAGTTAGCAGGTATATTTGGAGATGTAGACTAATATAAAATGTTAAAAGAGTGGATCTGTTTTCTGTTGAACAAAGCAACTGTGCTCTGAAAAATTAGAGAATAGCTAATTTTAATACAGCATGGAAATCTTCGAATTTTTAAATATTTTTATAGAATAAAAAATATTGTTAGCTCTAAATATTTTGATAAAGTCTGGATTACTAAAAATAATTCTATAATTTTAGATAATAAATTATAGCACTAAAATAAAGCATAACAGTAAATCTGGTCAATAAGTAGATAGATATGTAGAATAATTATATTATGATAGTAATTTATGATAGTAATTTAAATGTATGAATTGATCAAGTAAATTAGAAAAGTTTTCCATTACTTTTTTTTTAAAGATTTCATTTATTGATTTGACAGAGAGAGAGATATCACAAGTAGGCAGAGAGGCAGGCAGAGAGAGAGGAGGAAGCAGGCTTCCTGCCGAGCAGAGAGCCCGATGCCGGCCTTGATCCCAGGACCCTGAGATCATGACCTGAGCTGAAGGGAGAAGCTTAACCCACTGAGCCACCCAACCGCCCTCCATTACTTTTAATAAACATTAATTTTATGCTTGAATAGGTAAGTTTGAAGTCAGTACTAAATTATTTATCATTTTTCTCTTAACTTCATTGGGGCAGCTCCTGAGGGACTCAGTCAGTAGGGTGTCTGACCCTTGATTTTGGCTCAGGTCATGGTCTCTCGGTCCTGAAATTGAGCTTTGCATTGGGCTCCATGCTTAGCCAGAGTCTGTTTGGGATTCTCTCTCTTCCTCTCCCTCTGCCCATACCTCTCTGACACTCTAACTAAATAACTAACTAACTAAATAAAATTAAAAATAAAACCTTCGTGGGAGTGGGAGACTAACTGTAAATCAGACATTTATTGATTTTATAACTAATTTGTATATAAAATTGTTATATTCAAATAAGCTTTGCAGAATATTAACAATAAGAATAATTAATTTAATTTAAAAGTTTCAACTATCTAATGACAGTCTGGATTAATTTCTAGTAGTAGACATTTGGGGGTGACTCCTGGTCTTTTTTTGTCTACTACTGAATTTGTCAGAGCCACATTCCAGCAAAAACTGGCTTAATTAAGAAAATATCTATGTAAGACACCAGCATTAATTCTAGATTGTTGTTACTTTTTTTAAAAATAGGGCTGACCCTAGCATATGTTTGATATTAAACACTATTTAGTCTAGTATGCACTGCATTTTGCATGTTAACGGTCTTGAATCTTTGTTTTTGTCTTATAATTTCTCAGCAGTATGGATTCTGTAGGAGTCAAGATTTTCTTTGTTTAGCAACCCTTAATAGAGTTGCCTGCTTCTATTTGTTTGTTTGCTTGTTTGTTTGGATTGAGCTCTTGTTTTTAATTTTGTTGATTTAGTTTTTCTTATTGATTAATCTCAACTTTAAAGTTTCTTTGTTTCATCAACAGGGTGTTTATATTCTTCTATTTTCAAACAATTAAAAAGATGTAAGTGGTGAATGAAATTTCCTATTTTGGGTAAAGGAAGACTGAGTTATTTGAATCAGCCATTTCTGGAAGCAACTAATAAGAAAGGAGGACATAAATATTAAAAAAAAAAGACATCTTAAAGTTGACAAAATAGCAAAAGATTACCAGACAAAAATGAAGAGAAACCCAAAAAAAGAGCACAGTGAAGAAAGTATTCATTCTCAGAAATTTTGAGCTTCCTTTTTATGGCCTTTTGAGGCAAAGGGGACAGATGTAAAAGCCCAGCAAATATAGAAGGCACGTGTATACAGGAAACCCAATAAACAGGCATTCCAAATGATTGCACCTTTGGGACATGAAACCTGAGTTACACTGTGTTTGATCAGGGGCCCAAGACTTGGATTTAGTTTTAGGTCATATTATACATTCAGTAAAAGAAAATGAACCTTCTTTCTGGAGTAATAATCTACCTTCATCCTAGACTTCAGGTTATTCTTAGAAATATTTTTTCAACTATTACTAGACACCAAAGGAAACAAAACACTAAGAATAAGAACTTGAAGAACCAAAAGACAAAAAAGACAGACTGCAAAGATGTCAGATTAGAATTAACCAACACTTATATAGTGCAACTATGCACAGTATGTTTAAAGAAATAACAAGGTAAATCTGGGTTAATCTTCATGGAACAGGAAAACAAGATAGCTAATTTGAAAACAGGAAGGAAGGAAGGAAAGAAAGATAAAGAGAGAGGGACAGAGAGAAAAGAAAAAGAAAGAAAAGGAAAGGAAAGGAAAGGAAAGGAAAGGAAAGGAAAGAGAGAGAGAGAGAAAGAGAGAGAGAGAGAGAGAGAGAGAGAGAGAGAGAAAGAAAGAAAGAAAGAAAGAAAGAAAGAAAGAAAGAAAGAAAGAAAGAAAGAAAGAAGGAAGGAAAGAAAGAAAGAAAGAAACTAACTCCAAAAAATGGAAAATACAACTGGGAAAAAAATACAGCCTCAAAAGATGGACTTAACAGCAGGGTAGACAGAGATACATAGAATTAGTAAGCTGGAAAATACATCATAAACTATCTAAAAGTCAGAACAAAGCATTTGAAAAGATGGAATATACTGAAAAGAATAAAGTAGACAGGGAGGATGCAGGAGAATGTTTATATGTTTATATATATTTCATGTGAGTCCCAAGTGTAGAAGGGAGGAAAAATAACTAAGAATACTCTGGAACTGATAAAAGACACCAATCTGCAGATTCAAATGCCCAATGAATAACACAAAAGATAAAGATAAATCCTTATCTAGACACAATACAGTGAAACTTCAGAAAATTAAAGACAAAGAGAAAAATCTAAAAAACAATATTACTTTCAAGGAAGTAATGAATAGACTGATCACACTTTTTTAAAGACTATTTTTTAGGGGCACCTGCGTGGCTCAGTCATTAAGTGTGGCTCCCTGCTCAGTGGGAGGCCTCCTTCTCCCTTTCCCACTCCCCCTGCTTGTATTCCCTCTCTCACTCTCTCTCTCTCTGTCAAATAAATAAATGAAATCTAAAAAGAAAAAAGAGAGAGACACTACTTTTTTTAGAGCAGTTTGAAGTTCACAACCAAACTGAGAGGAAGATACAAAGATTTCCCATATATCTGCACACCTGTACACATGCAGAGCTTCCCCCATTATCATCATCACTCATCTGAATGGTACATTTGTTACCAAAGATAAACCTACACTGACACATCATAATCGTCCAAAGCCCATGGTTTATTTTAGGGTTAACTGTTAGTGTTATACAATCTGTTGGTTTGGGCAATGTTTAATGACATATATCCATCATTATCATACAGAGTATTTTCACTGCCCTAAATATCTTTTGTACTCTGCCTATTCATTCATCCCCTTTCCCTGCCTCCAAGCCCACAGCAGTCACCGATCTTTTTTATTGTCCCCGAAGTTTTGCCTTTTCCAAAATGTAGTGTGTTCAGAATCATACAGTATGTAGTCTTTTCAGATTGGTTTGTTTCACTTAGCAATATGTATTTAAGTTTTCTTTGTGTCTTTCCTGGCTTGAGAGCTCATTTCTTTATTGTTTTTTAAAGATTTATTTATTTATTTGAAAGAGAGAATGATATCATGCACACATGAAGGGAGGGACAGAGGGAGAGAATCTTCAGGCAGACTCCCCACTGAGCATGGAGCCCAACGTGGAACTTAGTCTCATGACCCATAAGATCATGACCTAAACCAAAACCAAGAGTTGGACACTCAACTGACTAAGCCACCCAGAGGCCCCAGTAGCTCATTTCTTTTAGCACTGACGGTATTCCATTGTCTGTTTATACAATTGTTTCTCCATTCACTTACTGAAGGATGGTATCTTGGTTACTTCCAAGTTTGGGCAGTTATGAAAAAGCTGCTAAAAGCTGTGTTTAGCTTTTTGTGTAGACATAAGTTTTCAACTACTTTAAATAAATGCCAGGTAGAGTACTTTCTGGATACTATGTTAAGAATAAGAAACTGCTGAACTGTCTTCCCAAGTGGCTGTACCATTTTGATTTCCTGCCAGCAATGTATGAAATTTCTGGTTGCTTTACATCCTTGCCAGCATTTGGTATTACCAGTGTTCTGGATCTTGGCCGTTCTCACATGTGTATAGTACTGTCTCATTGTTTTAATTTGCATTTCCCTGACATGACGTGGTGCATCTCTTATGTTTATTTGACATCTGCATATCTTCTTTGACCCATTTTAAAATCAGATTGTTTTCCTGTAGTTGAGTTTTAAGAGTTCTTTGTCTGTTTTGGATAACAGTTCTTTATCAGATGCATCTTCTCCTAGTCTATGGCCTGTCTTCTAACACTCTTGACACTTTGTTTTCAGAGAAGTTTCAAATTTTAGAGAAGTCCTGCTATCAATGATATCTTTCATGGATCTTACCTTTTGCGTTGTATTCATTGTATCCTACTTAATAATTTATAGAATTTTAAAAATACAATAATAACATTATAGTATGGTCAGGAGCAAAATGTGTTAAATGTGCTAAAATGTGTTACTGAGTGGGTGTAGGGGAAGTGGGATGATGAAAAAATATTCAATCCAAAGTAAGTTATAAAAGGGGAGAAAAACAAAGTGCAGCACAGAAGAGAAAGCACAAAATAAGATAGCAGTTTAAAAATTAAATATATCAGTTGTTATATTAGATGTAAAGGGATAAACACTCTATCTTAAAAGAACATATTGAAACTGAATTAATGAAATCCCACTTTATACCATTTAAAAGATGTACATCTAAAGCATAAGAAGATAGGAAGGTTAAAAGCGAAAGGACAATAAAAACCCATGGAAAAGAAAGCTGGCTCTTCTTGATTAATATCAGACAGTAGACATCAAGGCAAAATGTATTACTAGAGTTACTTCATAATGATAAAATTTCAAATCACAAGGAAGACTTAGCAATTTAAATTTGTATATCCCTAATAATATAGCCTTAACATATATAATACAGAATTGACAGAACTACAAGGAAGGATAGATGAATCCATAGTCAGAATGAAGTTGCAGAATACACACACACAAATCATTAAGGATACAGAGCACTTGAATATAATTAATAATCCAAACTTGATAAACATATATAGACCATTATGCTCCCAAAGTACAGGTTATGTGTTCCTTTAAGCACCCATACAACATTTAAAATACTGAATACACTGGATAATAAAGTTAATCTCAACCAATTTCAAAGAATTGAAATTATACAGGATATACTGTCTGACCACAACACAAATGTCTAGAATTCAGTAATGATAGATAAGTAGGAAATTCCATGCTGGGATTCATGCATTTTCTCAAATAGGCCAAGTTAATTTCCACCTTTGCCTGGAATTTTTTTTTCCCCACCATTCTTTCCCATGTTAGCTCCTCTCAGCCTTTGTTCTCAACTAAAATTTCATCTCCTCTCAGAGGTATTCTCTGATTCATCCAAATGGCCTCTTAGTTATTAAGTACCTCAGACTCTTGATTATTTACTTAGTGTTACCTGCAGTTACTCTTTATTTGCCTGGTTAGTTGTCCTAGAGTCTGCCTGTATGTTGCAGATTCTGTGAGGGCAAGGTCTATGTCTGTTTACTGCTGTGTTCCCACTGCTTAGCACTCTCTGACATAAAGTAACTACTCAAGAGGTCTTTATTGAATGAGAGGATGAGAAGAAACATTTCCATAATTTACTTCTTAGTAAATGATGATGAGGAGGAATACAGCAATAAGCATGATAGCATCTTTGAAGTCATGAAATATTATAGGAAGCCCTTTACTTCTTAATGCCAGAGGCTTTTGAGAGGAGTGTAATCAGATTTTGACATATTATTATGAGAAGTGTTAAGTTTGGGGGTAATTTAATTTGTATTTCCAGACTTAATGTAGTTAACATTTTAACCTCAGTGTTTCATTTAGCATAGCTATAGAAAATTTTATGTAATTAGACCCCTAAGGGGGGCAATTGTCTGAAATTAGGAAAAAGTGATGTATTTTAACAAATATTTTGTCTCGAATACAAGCACAGCTGTATTTAATTAGGCTCAATTTCCAGTTTTCCAGTGCACTTAATTCTCCCTTTCAGCCTCTATTATTCTCACCCTCTTCTTCATCCTCTCCCTTGTCCTCCACTTCCATGACTTTTATTACTTTTTTGAAATTATACATATTAGTAAGTTATTTAGAAAAAAGCCACTGGAAATAGAGCTGTAGGTTGATGATGTTGTCCTCAATTATAGTGTAAGAATAAAATAGTTTTAGCCAGATTCTTACAGTAACATTCTATGAATCATTCTCTGATTTTGTCCAGGATGGAGATTTATATTAAAAAGCTTACTGAATTGACTGGTTGGACTAATCTTCACAGTGATTTGCAACACTAGCCGTACATTGAAATCACCTGGATGTTCTTAAAAACCCCTGATGCCCAGGTCTCTCTCCTAGAAACTCTGATTTAATTGGCGTGGGCTCCCTATGTTGATATTTTCAGTGATCTTCTTAGGTGATTCTTACATGCAAGCAAGGTTAATAATCAATGATCGACAACTTTGCTGCTCAAGGTGTGATCATTGGCCCAGCTGTATCTGTAATACCTGGAGGCTGATTAGACACGGAGAATTTCAGATCTACCCAATCAGGATTTTCATTTAAATAGTATCTCCAGGAAAAATTGAGAAGCACTCATCCACAATTTCCATTGGCTCTATTAAAAAATTTTTAAAAAGGTCTCAACTGAACTTGAGGCTAAGCCTGTACACTTAACATTTCCACAATATGATTTTCATGCTAACCAAGAGGTAGGTGTTGTTCCTAACCAAGCCTGTTTATGTCACAAATAAAAATTGAGTTGAGTGCTTTGAAATATACTGATAAACTGCTATAAAAGGCACTCTTGAATTCGATGTCAGTAAGAG
>PITA01020705.1:0-34311 GCA_004023965.1 Spilogale gracilis | reverse complement strand
GAGTTTTCTTCTTTTATAGGTGTTTCCACTTCTCCAATTTTCTTATTCATTCATTTTAGCTACTGTGGCCTCCAAGAGATTTCAGCTTTGTTGTTTCAACTCAGGGGGACTTCTGGGATTTCTTTAGGATTTATGGTCCATGGTACATCTTGAAGATTCTTTCCAGACAGTGATACAGAACAATTGCAGGGCGTACCTTATTTGTTTTCCTTCCTTAGAAGACACTGTTCTTCTCTGTTTTCAAATGCCTAAAAGCTGTTTTTGTTTGTGTGTATTTGTTCCATTGTTTTATTTTTGTTGTTTATAGCAGGAGGGCAAATCTGGTCCCCATTCTAATCGTGGCCTGTAGTAGAACTCTTTAATTTTTAATTTTAAAGGACCATTTTGCAAGATACGGATTTTTTTGCTTTGGAATATGTTTATATTTCTCTCTGGATTTGAAAATGTAATTTCATTATCTTCTTTTCTCCATTCTTTCTGTTGAGTAGTTAGATGTCAAATACATTTTAATTTTCCTGAATGTAATATGCTAATTTTCTCTACTTTCAAGGTTTTTTTCTCCATCTTTAGATTTTTGGCAGTATGATTTTGATTTGCCTAGGTGGAGTTCATCTATATATCTATATCTCTCTGGGAGAGTCTCCTCATTGAATTTTGCCAAATATCTAAGTTTAAGGTTTTTACAGTGTGGGGGTGTTTTCAACTAGTGATTATGAAAATATTTTATTCTATGCATTTACTCTCTCCTTTCTTCCTAGAACTCCAATTACATGTATGTTTGCTGACTGGATATTTTCCCACATGTCACTGGGAGTATTTTTCCTTGAAACTTTTTCTCTCTCTCTGACTTTTCATTGAATTATTTCTAATATTTTCGTCTTCAAATTGGCACAGCAAGTGACTTTTATTTTTATAGTTGTGCTAATTGCAACATCTTGGTCCTTTTATGACTGCTTTTTTTTTCTCAGTTATGATAACATTGTTCTGTTTCTTTACAAGATTAGTAAATTTGTAACTGTGTATTGATATTATGGCTATTATATTGTAGAAGTTCTATGATGTTCTTCTGTTTATTTTTCTTCTAGCAGATAGCTACTTGGTCTGAAATCAAATGCCCCACCATGTCTTCATGGATGGCTAGACATTGAAATATCCACTCAATGATTTTAGCTTTCTGCTTTTGTTTTTACAGTCACTTTTACAGTCCCCTGCATGTGCATAGTTTAGTAATCAGCTGAATATTGGTGGAGTTTATATGCATATCTTCAGGTTTCCCACAACTGTGACTCTCTTCCATTATTTCTCTAACTTTTTACTTGCTCTGCCTTTTCCGAGAAGTGTCTCTGGACCCCTCAAGACAGTAAGGCTACAAGCTTGCCATCAACTCCAGCAAGATTTGTAGGTTGAGAAATGACCCAAATTAAAAAGTGCTAAATAGGCAAATCTCCCTCATTGTAGTTCTTATCTTTCAAGGCTAAACTTTTGCTACAGAATGAGTGGTTTTGTTGCTCACCAGTCCCACCCCACCCTCCCCAAATTCCTATGTTGAATTTGGTCCCTAATACACTGGTATTTGGAGGTGGGCTTTAGGGAGTTGTTGAGATTAGAGGCTTTATGGAAGAGAGCTCTCTCACCCCTTCCATCATGGAGGTGGAAGGACAAAGAGGACAAAGAGAAAAGACAGCCATCTGAACCAGGCAGTGGGCTCTCACAAGACACTAAATCTGCCAACACCTTGCTTTTGGACTTTCTATCCTCCAGAACTGTATGATATGAATTTCCATTGTTTACAAGCTAGCCAGACTATAGGCATTTAAATATAGCAGCCCAAATGGACACCTTTTAAAACTCTTTTCTAGCCCCTGCCTTATTTTGTCACCCCATACTTCCTTCAGATATTTGTTTTTATCTGTGGATTTATGTATCTGTCATCTGTCTCAACTCCCATAGCTATTTGTGAGAAAGTTAATCCAACCAAATCAATTTGCCATTGCTAGAAACCAAAACCCCAAATTACCTCACTGTCTCAGCTTTCCTCTTCTCATGCATATCTTCTTTACAGGCCCCCCAAAACTAAAATGCAGATTGCTGCTTCACTTTCTATAATATTTTAATCAGGCCTCAGAGGTGTTTTGTTTTTTGTTTTTTTTTCCTCAGTCATCCTATGCTTTGGTCTTGTCACAAGATTATTCATGATTTGTTTACTGTTAATTCTAGCCTCTCAAATTATACCATTCTTCCCACTTACACTCTGCATTCTAATTGCCCAGAAATATTCAGCTTCTTATTCATGTAATGGTGTTCCACACTTCCATACATTTGCAATTGCTTTGTCCCATTTTAAAAGCCCTTTTCTTATTAACCTATGCCTACACATTTTTTTAAAAAACTGAGCTTAGCCCTCACCTTCTCTTGGAAACTTTCCCAGGTCATGTCTCCTACTGCCTTTTCTTGGAGGTGTTCTCATAATCTCAGTCTTGGCATATACCAGCACATTTAAAACTATGTTGTATTTGTTGACCTACTTGTCCACTGACACTTGAACATTTATGCATTTTTTAGGGTGTTACCTACAGTCTTTAATAAATAGGTGTTGAGATAATAGATAAATGAGAAAGTAGAGATAAGTGTCTTTGCATTCATATCATGTCTGATATCCAAAAAATACCGTTAAAAGTTTTTATTTATCTCTGAGAAACCAATATTACTTATTAAGTAGGATATTACAAGGGGATAATTCTTGTTGACTAATTTTAGTCCACAGAGAGGTTGAAATGCTCCAGGCAGTGGATAATGGATAACCCTGTGTTTTGTTCTTTTTGCCCAAGCCACAGTCCCTAGACAGTCCAAGGAATTGCATTCTGAATTGTAAGTGCTCAACCCTGTCATTTTCAGAAATGACACACAGTATTTTCCTTACATTTCCTAAATACATATATATATAAACAGAATGTGTTTATATATATATGTATATATATATATGTATATATATATATATATATATGTGAACAGAATCAAAGCAAACAAATGAAAATACTCTTAAGGCCACATTTACTATGATATAAAGTAAATCCTTCATGATTCATGCAGATGGAGAAAAAAATCCAAATAGTGTATTAGAAAGGTTATAATAATTTCATTGCATACAGATACATTTTCACCATTAATATCACTTCATTTTTAATTTATTCCTAGTAGTTTCCTGCTTTCATTTTATATACAACTCTAGTTACACATACTTCACACACACACACACACACACACACACACACACAAGATATCTTGCTTATTATTCTACATGGAGAAGCTCCTTCTCTTTCTGGTAGGTTTGGAAATACATGAAGATGAGGATAATAAACCTTATGTTAACTGAGGCTTGGGAAGAAAACAGCTATTATTTTTTTATGTTTATTCATTTACACATGGAGAGTTGCTATTCTGGCATTCAAGAGCATATGCTGCTCTCATTCTGAATTGCACCCTCTTTTCTAGAATACAAACAGTTTCAAGCGGTTCTTTAATTGAAGAGAGATGCAATTATTTCATACTGAGCTGTTACAGAGAAATTGAGAAATTAACTTATTGACAATTAACTTTTTAACAAATAAGCTAAATTACTAACAATATGTGAGTTAATTTAGTTTTGTTAAAGTACCAGTTTTCACTGAGAAAAGAATGAAATATGTAGTAAAACAATATGGAAAAGTAAAACAATGCTCTTTATAGAAGACAGTATCTCATTATCAGAAAGTTTTAATTTCTGTGTTTATAAACAAGAGAAAAATATTTTATGTCCTAATTCCCATTTTCTGACAAGTGAGGAAATTGAACTAGATAATCTTTATAGCTTTAAAAATCTGTGACTCAAGGATATGAAGTCTCTGGGGCAGTATAACTTGGAAAGGGATGAAAATATATTCTGGGGAAGAAGTGAAAAAACCTCATATGTGGTTATGACCTCCAAAGCTTGACTTGCACCAACAAAATTGCATTCTTTAAAATTTAATTACTCTTGTTTGCTTTTCTTGCATTTGACATGAGCAGCTTTGACACTGAATTATGAAAGATGCATTAGTGCAAATATATGGCTGTAATCAGACAAGATTACAGACCAGAGGTGGTCTGAATGTGCGTATGGGCTGCTATTGGCTGCTTTATGACTATTGTTTGTATTTCATCTTCAGTGTTTTTATGGGTGGCTTAGACTTTGAGAATTAAATACAAATAATTTATATTTTATTGTTTAATTCTACAAAATTTATTCAACTTATTAACCATGACAGTGCAGAAAACAAAAGAATGTTGACTATGTCTGAATGAATATCTTGCAGTTACTTAAGGTACATTATTTTCTTATTTTAAGCAAAAGTTAAAAGTTAAGTGTGTTAATATTTAGGAAATGCATTATTTTGTTTTAATTTTTCTTGGGAAAATGATTCTGGATGATTTTGTTTTAAGAGATTTTATTTATTCATGAGAGACAGAGAGAGAGAGAGAAGCAGAGGCAGAAGGAGAAGCAGGCTCCCCAATGAGCAGGGAGCCTGATGTGGGACTCAGTCCCAGGACCCCAGGGTCATAACCTGAACTGAAGGCAGATACTTAACCATCTGAGCCATGTAGGTGCCAGATTTTGGATGATTTTTAAAACTTGATTACATTATTACATATTTCTATATTTCCATAATATTCATAAGTAACTGTATACATTCTAATTTGTATATGTATATAAACTACAGTAAAATTACTCAGCAAATGAATTTATAAAGTTAAATATTGCCACCTTTTTAATGTTACTTGAAAATTTGATTTTGTAATTCTTAATATTATTCTAGGCACTCTTAACCATGCATTGAATTAAATAGTATGCTCTTTTTGCTATTCTTTTTATGACTACAATAAATGTATATTCAGTAAATGAAGACATAGTATACCTATATTAAAATTTCATGGAAGAATATTAGGAGGGTGGCTCAGTTGGTTATGCTGCTGCCTTTGGGTCAGGCCATGATCTCAGAGTCCTGAGATTGAGCCCCACACTGCTCATTCAGGAGTGTTCTTCTCTCTGTCCCTCTATTGCTCCTTGCTTGTGCTCTCTTGCTCATGTGCTCTCTTTCTCTATAAATAAATAAATAAAATAAATAAATAGATAAATAAAGAAATAAATAAAATTTTAAAAAAGGAACATTAGGAAAAAATTATCTCAACAGTTCTATCAGAGAAAACAGTAAAAAAGAAAATAATGTCGAAGATTACTGCTATAGGGAAAACAAAAAAGGTTTTTCTACTAGTTTTTTTTCATATTAAATCCTTAGGAATGAATGAATCTGAAATATAATTATTCGACAAAGTTTCAATTGATGGAGTATATTAAAAACACAAAGCGAGAGAACCTGGGTGGCTCAGTTGGTCAAGCATCGACTCTTGATTCCAGCTCAGGGTCCTGGAATCAAGCTCTAAGTCAAGCTCTGTGCTTAGCAGGGAGTCTGCTTGGGATTCTTCTGACCTTCTCCCTTTGCCTCTTCCCCTGCTCTGTATCTGAAATGAATAGATAAAATCTTTAAAGAAATAATAAAGAAAAATAAAATTGCCTTTGGATTACATACTGAGTAATGAGCACGTAAAAAATTTCTGATACAATAGTTTACATTTTAATGATTTCTCTGCTAGATTTGCAAGGCACCCACTGCTGCTCCCCCCACCCCAAGATACTGTCTTAGTCTGTTTGGGCTGCCATAATAAGATACCATAGACTGGGTCAAACAACAAACATTTATTCCTCACATTTCTAGAGACTGGAAAGTTGAAGATCAAAGGGCCAACAGACCAGGTATGTGGTGAAGGCCCACTTTATGGTTCATGGATGGCCATCTTCTCAGGTGTTCTCACATGGCACATGGTTCTCTGGTATCTTCTTTATAAGGTTATTAATCTGATTCATGAGTGCTTTACCCTCATGACCTGATCATCTCCCGAAGGCCTCATCTGCTGAAACCATTACTGTAGATGTTAGGATTTCATCATATAAATTTTGGGGGTTTGAGGAACAGACATTCAATCTCTAGCTAGAAAAGAACTGACTGATTTTGAAAGCTGATTGTAAATTTGAGGCCTTAGGTAAAAGAGCAAAGGAATATTCAAGGCATGTTCGAGTGGAGTTCACCAAGGAGTAGACTATGGAGGAGCTGGCTGCCAACTTCCTCCCTAGGCGTGAAGTATTGCATGTGTCTGAGCACCTCTGTGCACATCTCTACCAGCAGACTGACAGGGGCCCATCGCCACGGCGTACAGCTGGCTGGCAATCCAGACATTGAAGAAACTGGCCAAATCTTCTCATGGGACTTGTCTGACATCTGCTATAGCTTGGCAAACAGGTGAGGATCTGTGAGGCTGACCCAGGAACTTAAAACTTCAAAAGCAGCTGCATCTCTTCACCAGCCAGCTTCTAACGTTAGGGAAAGTGGCTGAATTGCTAGATAATACATACTGTTACCCCTTTTTATGATCCTCTGTTATTCTAGGGCCCAGCAAAACTTGTCTGAGGCTCTCAAATTATAAATGAGGGATGATTTTATAGTAATTTTGTATATACACAAAAAGTGAGTCTGTATAAAGCCATATCAGGATGGATTTAGATTAAATAGCAAGATCATATGCATGACTAATGGATCATGCATGATGTTGAGCAAGAAGAATATAATATTAGCCAAGAAATAAAACTAAGTTATGTTCTATTCAAAATAGGCAAAGTTTGATGGTGTGTTAGACTTGATTTTGTTTGGCTCTGGTGGTTCCAGTTTCTTTTTTTTTTCTCTCTAACTTAACCGTGGCTCAAAGCTTTACATTATAAAGAACAAAAGTCATTTTTTAAAAAAAGATTTTATTTATTTGAGAGAGACTCAGAGAGAGTGAAAGGGAGAGCATAGCAGGGGAGGGAGCAAAGGGAAAGGGAGAAACAGACTCCTTGCTGCTTGGGGAGCCCAATGCAGGGCTCGATCCCAGGATCCTGGACCCTGGGATCACAGTCTGAGTGACCCAGGTGTCCAAAAGTCATTGATTTCTCTTGGACCATTCATTCATGTATGTCAGAGGATTAAAGTAACACGTATCCAGGAAAGAGAACAAGGGGACTTTGGGACAAGGAAGAGGCCCTCTCCTGCAGTTTCCTAAAATTTGAAGGAATTTACATCTTATTTTCCAGGAGAGGCACTTGGAAGTTTAGCAGATCCTTGTTTCACACAGGTGGGCCATTCGTTAGTGAGTTAGCTTACATTTGAGATGTTTCCTTAGTAGGTACACTTTAATGTTTGAATTGATTATGATTTTTTAATATAACTGATATATTAAGGTTTATCAGGGCTTCTATGTTTTGGATGGTATTCTTGTAATTTTAGAATATAGAAGGGCCGCCATATTATTTTCCTTACTTATTATTTAGGCCTTAAGCTAGAGAGGTGAACACAATTCTCTTGGCTTATAGGTTGAGTTAAATAACAAACCAGGGTAGAAATTTAACGGAGGGTGTAGACCAGTCTTCACAAAATAATGAACTTTTGCCCTTTTCAAGTAATATAAACTGTACCATTTCTTTTCTCGGATGTAATTGAATGGGAAAAAAGAAGGAAGGCTTGCTTTTTATGTCATTGGATGTTTTAATGAGAACAACTGATATTTATTTTTGCCTAAGCCATCTTACAAAAGTGAATGGAGATGTTAGAACTTATTGAGGTTGGAAAGGTTGGAATATGGAGAACACCAGATACTTGATCACTGAATCAATGAATCAGACTCAAAAGCTCTCCTGATCTTATTATCTGAGTAAATAAATGAATTCATTATTTAATCCACTGTTAATTTGGATTGCATTACTGATAGTAAAAATCATCTTGATACACCTAGAAAAATGTATTTTTCAATTTAATTTTTTTTTAATGATAGAAAAATATATTTAAAGACAAAAAGAGGTTCTACCACATTATGTAATTTTGAAAGGTCATTTAAGTAACCAACCAAGACATAAAAACTGTCTTTAGAAAGATGATCATACCAGGGAAGAGGCTGGAGTTCTCTGTACGCATGAATGCTGTACTGGCATGATAGGCCTGGAATCAAGAGACTGCCATATCTTTTTGCTATTATGACTCAGTCCTGGTTATGCTAGAGAAGGGAGTCAGTCCATGCTATCCTAAACTTGCAACTTAAAAGCCCCACAACCCCAGCATTGTGACTGACCCTTCTACAATTGATGTCACTCTGTTAGATCTCTGTTAATTTCATAAAAGGAAAGGATGACCAACAGATGACTCACACACCTACTGATGCTGTCTCAAGAATTTAATGTTGTTCCTGATGGTCTAGAATGTGTGTTTTCTGGCCATTAAATCTTACATTGCATTTCCTTCATGTCTCCCTCTCTCCCTTCATTCCACCTTTCCTTCCTTTCTTCCCTTGTTCTATGATTCCTTTACAAAAGATACTCTGTAACTGGCAATGCTATACAATAGAAAGTGATAGCATAAGAAAAATAGGCGTAATGTGGAGAAAATAATAAATAAAATTGTGAAAGGAATACAGGGTTCAGTTAATTCACAGACACAAATATATATAAAGCATATCCTTAATAATAATTCCATAAATAACTTTTGAGAACACTCCAAGATAAAATATTATAAAATAATTATTTGGAAACAAGCCTCATTGGCCCATTGATAAATTTCAATAAGCCAAATACTATGAAAAATATCTGCTAGAACATTTGTTTTTTATTTTGAAAAGTTGATCTTAATTCATTTATTCTGATAGTGCTTAGAGAGATGGGCCAGTTTTCTATTACAGACACTTTATATTATGATAGAAAGGGCTATTTTTGTTTTTTAAGACCTCTGTTTTCCATCTTTATTCTATGGTGAGGTAGTGAGTTAAAAAGATATCCAACTTATTCAGAAATTGTTAAGTTTACCCACTGTAGAAGTCCTGCATCAATGATTGTTTTATGAACTTACCATTAAATTAGTGCATATGGCATATATGGGGAAACATCAGTGGCATACGATAAATGATAAAAAAAAACCCTCCATATATGTAATTAAGTTTACATAAAAACATTCTAATTTTATGAAATTGTGCTTTTCTTTTCTGACTCAAAGATTATCTTCTCACTGCTGTCCACTCAGTGTCCTGAGTACAGATAACCGTTTTACCCATTTATCTCAATGCACTATAGGTATGAAGGAAAAAGGCCTTATTCATCTGTTCATCCATAGTATTGTGCTTAGATTTTTCAATGCATGTTTATTCAATGGATTACGGTAATGAATACAAAGCAAATGGATACACACATATTACTAGGAATTTTTAAGTATTTTATAATCTGAGAGTCACTACGTTTCCTGCCCAACCATGTAATATGAGGAGAAGGATAATAATTCTGATGTGACTTTTTATAAAAATGCCTGCAAGAGTCAAAAGATACCATTACTTCAGTTGAAATATAGTTACACATTATTTTAATTTTTCACAGCTTCTCGTAAATGGTGACTCACAAGCAGGTCACATTTATGCAGAGAAGGGACAGAGTGCCCACACTTTCCTTTGCCAGAAATCTGGCAGAGGAAAGGGAGGAGTTTAAGTTCTATTTTTATTAATTAAATGGAGGTAAGGTAATATTTTTTTTTCTTGAGGACTTTATGGAAAGTCAGAAATCTCTAGCCTCAGAAGAATATCCATGCTGAGATCTGTTGAGATTGACCTAAAAATTGGTGTTTTTCTTTCATTCAGCTCAGACCATTTTGAATCACTAATTTTTTTTTTTAAGATTTTATTTATTTATTTGATTGAGAGGGAGGGACAGATAGCAAGCAAGAGCAGGAACTGGGAGGAAAGGGAAAAGAAGGCTCCCTGCTGAGCAAAGAGCCTGATACAGGACTGGATCCCAGGACCTTGGGATAATGACCTGAGCCGAAAGTAGAAGCTTAGCCAACTGGGCCATCCAGGTGCCCCTTCATCACTGTTATTTTGCTTCTGGACTTTTTGTGGCTACCCACAGTTAGAACTACTTTGTCTAAGAATGCAACCAGGCTGTTTTAAAGCATAATTTAATTCCTCATTCTCATTTAAATTCTGTATTAAAAAAATGAATCTAAAATTAAATGTATTTTATCATGCAGTAATTTATATTCTTCATGTAGAAACTCCTCAATTTTTAAATCAATTCATGCTGTCTATTTAGGTAAGTTGTAAACATTAAAACAAATATATGCATTTTTAATTTTAAATTACAATATAGTTAACATACAGTGTCATAGGTATAATGTAATGAATGATTCAAGACTTGCATATATCACCCAGTCCATAATTCCCATTACCTCTCTACTCTATCCCCCCACATCTCTCCTCTAGTAACCATTAGTTTGTTCTCTGTAGTTAAGAGTCTGTTTCTTGGTTTCTCTCTCTTTTTTTTCTCCTTGCTCATTTTTTTTTCTTAAATTCTACATATGAGTGAGATCATATAATATTTGTGTTCTTACTAAACTTATTCAACTTAGTATTTTAGCATTATGTTCTCTGACTCCATCCACATTGTTGCAAGAGGCAAGATTTCATTTTTTTGGCTGAATAATATTCCATTGTGTGTATACATATAAATATACATAATGTTTGTTTTATTATGTGCGTGTATATATATGTATAATATATACAAACCACTTTTCTTTATCCATTCATCTATCAGTGGACACTTATGCTGCTTCAATAACTTGGCTATTGTAAATAGTGCTGCTATAAATATAGAGGTGCATATATATTTTCAAATTAGTGTTTTCATATCCTTTGGGTAAATATCCAGTAGTGCAATCACTGGATCTTTTGACTTTTTTGAGGCACCTCCATATTGTTTTCCACAGTGTCTCCACCAATTTGTACCAACAGTGCACAAGCATTCCTTTTTCTCCATATCTTAGCCAGCATTTGTTTCTTGAGTTTTTGATTTTAGCCATTTTAACAGATATGAGGTGATATATCTCATTGTAGTTTTATTTTGCATTCCCTTGATGATGAGTGATGTTGAACATCTTTTCATGTGTCTTTTGGCCCATTGGATATGTTCTTTGGAAAATCTGTTTTTGTCTTCTGCCCAATTTTTTTTTTTTAATTATTCTTTGCTTTCCATTTTCTTTTTCTTTTTCTTTTTTTAAGATTTTATTTATTTGACAGAGAGAAACACAGCCAGAGAGGGAACACAAGCAGGGGGAGTGAGAGAGGGAGAAGCAGGCTTCCTGCCCAGCGGGGAGCCCGATGTAGGATTCGATCCTGGGTCTTCTGGGATCATGACCTGAGCCAAAGGCAGTCGCTCAACCAACTGAGCCACCCAGGCACCCCTCTTCTACCCATTTTTAAATTAGATTATTTTAAAAATACTTCTTGAATTTGTAATATAATGAAGCAGTTATACCAGGCCTTATTGGGGTTACATGAATAAGTCAACTGAGAATAAATTATAATTACAAATGTATATGTGTGAGCTTAAAAACATGATTTTCAGTTCACTGAAATTGCTTTTGATGTCTTTAGATTTTTGATTTAAATGTTTAATTATTTTAATGTGATAACTATTTCTTTTAAAGGTAATAGTAAAAATTATTTCATATTAGAAATATTACATCAACAAATAACAGCACTCATTTTTATTTCTGAATGTGATTTCAGGACAATGTCAGTTGTATCCCGACTCCACATGAATAACATTTTAATGAGTGTCACTCACAATTTCACTCTCAAAGCCTAACACTGAGGTCTTTGATTCATGTTTAAAAACAACTACATGTAAGAGTATTTTTAAGGTGCAAAGAGCTATTTTATTTTTTAAAATCTTGAGTGATTTAAAGGCAGACACAGCTATGATACGGGATTTGTAATAAAAAGAGATACTGTATATTAGAAACAGAAGATGAGAGAATATATAAATTGGAGAGATCGTTCAATATGATAAGGATATAAACTTTATACTTTCAGTCCAGCTATTAGTGAGAGTTTCTTATTGTGTATTCTCCCGGCTACTTTAGAGACTCATCGTAGTACTTAAAATAATCACATGTTTGATTGCCAGTCTGTTTCCCCATTCGTCCGTGACCTCTTTGATGCCATTAGAGACAAAAGGAATGCCATGTGAATCTAAGATTTAGGTGATTTTGAGTAAATGCTTATGGAATCCTTCTACTTAACTATTGCTAATGCTAACACTTAAAATCTTTAAAGGTGTGCAGGTACTGCATTTGCATTTGAGGCTATTGTCCTGGGAGCTCTGTTTCTCTCCTTAATGATAGAATATGTCCTATATGAAAGATGGTGCACTTGGTGCTTTGTGTACCCCTAATACTCTAGCAACGTTTTGGTCAGATGATTAATGTCCATAAGTACTTTCTGACTGATATATTTATTTAAAACAATACTTTTTATTGAAGATTTTATTATTTTTAAGTAATCTCTACACTCAACATGGAACTTGAACTTAAAACCCTGATGCTCTACTGCCTGAGCCAGCCAGGTGCCCCTAATAGAAGACTTTTTCAGTTAAAGATGTGTCTGTTTATATACCTCGCCAGGGGGTCAAAAGCCCCATGAAAAAGTCTACTTATATTCACTTTATAATAAATATTCGTCATGTTTTCCAAAGTAGTAATGTAAAAGTGAAACCATTTTTGAATACTGCATTACAACTAAACTTAAATCTTGCTAGTCCACATAAAATTGTTAACAGGCAGCTTCAGAATAAAATATTAAATGTGCATGGTGTTTCATAGTAATACAGCATAAAATAAAGCAAATATAGCCATGGGGCCAAGAATATAAAATTGGAAAAGAATAGCCTCCTCAATGAATGATGTTGAAAAGATGGCATGTCTACATGCAAATATAAAACTGCATTCCCATATTACACCCCTCACAAAAATCAAAACAGATTAAAGACCTGAACATAAGTCCAGAAATCATAGGGGGCAAGCTCTTTGGCATTGGTCTCGGCAGTGCGTTTTTGAATATGACTCCAAAAACACGTTACAAAAGCAAAGGCAAATAAGTGGGACTACATCCAACCTAAAAGCTTCTGCATAGCAAAGAAAATGACAAAATGAAAAAGCAGCCTATAGAATAGGAGAAAACATTTGCAAACCATCCATCCAATTACAAGTTCATATCCAAAGTCTATCAGGAACTCCTAGAGCTCAAAACCAAATAAAACAAAACAAAATCCCCAGATAACCCAATTGAAAGATAGGCAAATTACCTTAGTAGACATTTTTCCAAAGATGATATACAAATAGCCAATGGGTAAATGAAAAGGGGCCCAGTATCACTACTTACCAGGGAAATGTCAATCAAAACCACCATGAGATCCCACCTTACACCTAGGATGCCTATTACCAAAGGACAAGAGATAGCAAGTGGTGGAAAGGATGCAGAGAGAAGGGCGCTCTTCTCCACTGATGCACTGTTGGTAGCTCATAGCCACTATTGAAAACAGGACACTGGTCCCTAGAGAAATTAACAATGGTACTAGCATGTGATCCAGCAATCTTACTACTGGGTATATATCCAAGGAAATGAAGTCATTATTTCAAAGAGTTATCTCTACTCCTCTGTTCATTGCTACATTGTTCATAATAGCCAAGATATAAAAACAGCCTAAGTGTCTGTCAGTAAATAAAGAAAATGTGGTATATATAAATACACAGTAGAATAGTTTTAAGCCTTAAAAATTAAAGAAAAAATTATCATTTGTACAATATAGATGAATTGGAAGGGTATCATGCTAGGTGAAATAAGCCAGAGAAACAAATATGGCAAGGTATCACGTGTGAATCTAAAAAAAAGTCAAATTTATTGCAACAGAGAATAGTATTGTGGTTTCCAGGGACTAGGGTAGGGGGAGGATGGGGAGAGGTTGATTAAAAAGGTACAAATTTTCAGTTAAAAGATTACAGTCTGAAGATCTAATGTATACCATGGTGACTATAAATGATAATGCTGTACAGTGCAGATCAAAGTTGCTAGAGAGTAGATATTAAGCTTTCTCACTAAAAAAAAGAGGTAAATTTGTGAGGTGACAGGTGACAGGTTTCATAGTTCAGTTGTGAGAATCCTTTCACACTGGGTATGTTTATCAAATCGTCACCTTGTATACTCTAAATATATTGAATTTTATATGTCATTTACACCTTTATACCTTAATAAAGTTAAAAAATTCATCTCTGATTCTTAGCCATACTTCCTCTTTATACAATATGATAATTGTCTGTGTTTTGTTTCAATGATTTGGAACTATACTAAATAGCTCTGGGTGGGCTCAGGTTTCTCAGACTTAGTGCTATTGACATTTTTAGGCTTGGTAATGTTTAGTAGCATCTTTAGCTTCTCCCTACTAGATACCAGAATTTAAATCCTGGCCCTGTATTAGTTTTGATCAACAAAAATGTCCATAAATTTTGAGCCATTTCTCCTGAGGGCCAAAATCATCCACAGTTGAAAACTACTCAGGTAATAGTACAGAAATATCCCCATTAGGTTTTTTTTTTTAATTGAAGAGGTAATTAATAACTTTAGAATTTAGCAAGAACTTAGTGCTTAATACATTCAAAAAATAAAAGTTAATGTTATTATTAAGAACTTACAGATAGTAATTAAGGCTTAATGTTAGATGTGGCACAATAGACCTATTTAAAAAATGTTTCTCTAGGGGCAGCTGGGTGGCTCAGTCAGTTGAGTGTCCCAGTCTTGATTTTGGCTCAAGTCATGATGTCAGTGTCCCTGGGATCCAGTTTCCTGTCCCTCCACCGCCCACTCCCCCTCAGGCTCTGCACTCAGCGTAGAGTCCGCTTGTCCCTCTCCCTTTTCCTGTTTGTGCGTGTTCTCTCCTTTTCTCTCTCTTTTTCTCTCTCTCTCAAATAAATAAATGAAATCTTTAAGAAAAATATTTCTTTAGATATAGCAAATATTGTTTATATTAGATGTTACTCCAGATGCAATTTATTGTGAGTTAGAGCTGCAATTACAGCTGAGAGCAGTTGTCTCAAACCATAGAAAATCTATGTTTACCTTTAGCTTATGGTAACCATCTGAATTTGAGGCATAGAAACAAATGAAACATAGAAACTGCTGTAGTTCAGCCCTTAACAAATAGAACAATGATTATAAACATTAGAACCTGAATGGTTAATATTTATGATTTGTGGCTTGAGATGGTTTATTTTATACAAAATATTCCTTCTGTATCCCTTCAGGTCATGGAAATATGACATGGTCTATTCATACTACTCTATAAAATATTCAGAACTGTAAATGAAAACACATATGTGAAAATATTTTATATTTACTAATCGCCTTTATAGTCTTAACTGATAAATCCCTCCATGGTTCCTTAGTGATTAGCATATTTATTTTCAAAAATAAAAACAGGTATTCATGTATTTTTATTATTATCAGTGACAAGCACTAAATGACATCATGGTCATCAGACAACTGCTATAGGTGACTCGAATAAGAATCTCAGTTCAAATAGAAGAAAACAACTAGTTTGTGAATGTTTAGTGGAGATGAATGGAGATTAATGGTAAGGGGGGAGAATTGAGGGGAAAGTTGTCATTTTCCTACATAAAAAAGGAAAAAAGGGGCACCTAGGTGGCTCAGTTGGTTAAGTGTCTGCCTTCAGCTCAGGTCATGATCCCAGGGTCCTAGGATCTAGCCCTACATTGGGCTCCTTGCTCAGCAGGGATCCTGCTTCTCCCTCTTCCTGCTGCTCACCTTGCTTGTGCTCCCTCTCTGTCTGTTTCAAATAAGTAAGTAAAATATTTTTAAAAAGAAAAGGTAAAAATATTGTAAATGTCTTCAAATATACTTTCTTAATCCTAACATAATGAATACTGACTTTGCATTTCGGTATAGGTGTTACTGTGACTCAGTTTTTTTGTTTTTGTTTTTGTTTTTTACAGAATTTTATAGTTTATCCACTTGATAGCGATCAGAAAAGTTGTTAATAGTATCAACAAAAATATGTTTTGTTAACTAGTCTGGCTTACAACAGTTTATGTATCAGAGAGAATACCATGTATTTTGTTGGTGAATTCAGTTCAGTTAAGTTTAAGAACATAATGGGAATTTTAAAGTAATGTCTCAGAAAAAAATAATTACTGCTCCAGTTCTTTTTTAAAGTCACAATTTTAAGGGATGCCTTGGTGGCTCAATTAAGCTGCTGCCTTAGGCTTATGTCATGATCTCAGGGTCCTGGGATTGCATTCTGCATCCGGCTCCTTGCCCAGCTGGAAACCTGCTTTTCCCTCTGCCTGCTGCTCTTTCTGCTTACACACACTCTCTCTCTCTCTGACAAATAAATAAATAAAAATCTTAAAAAAGATAAAAAGTAATAATGTCAAAGTTTTAAACAGAAGTTGAACATTTGTGGTTCTGTTTTTTAGGAGAAAGACAACCTTGGGATACATAGTAGGAAAAGAAGACTTGTACTCTATTTTTTAAGTTAAAATACTACTTAAATATTACAATTTGTATATCACAGATAACTTCAGAGTATCACAAAATTAATTTAATGCAAATAAAGTGCAACTTCAGATACTCATCTTCTAAACTAATTATATATAAAATGACTTTAGAACTACTGTGTATTATATAAGATATAGCATACATCTATAATTATTTTTAAAGTGTTGGAGAAGTTTTCAAAATATTTCCAGTTCTCATTTAGCAAACTGAGGAAAAACCCTATGCACTGTCAATCAATTTAATGGTCCTAGAGACTGGACGATAAGAGTGTAAATGCTTAATAAAGTCAAATCTGGAAAAAGTTTTGTCAAGTATGACTCTTAAAGGAACCAAGTTAGCTTCAGGACTTAGGGACAAGTAGGACAGGAAGTAGAGAATTAAATAGATCTAAGAAAATTGTTCAAGGTAGAGGCTACAAAAATTCAATGATAGAGGTGTTTCTTTTTTACTGATTATTGATGAAATTGTGTGATGTGGGCAAATAGAACTGAAGACACAAGCTCAGATAGGAAAAAACATTCTTGTGTCTGAAAAATCTTGGTACTTTTGTAATTCATTTACGATAAAGGGAGGAATCTTGGAACCACCAGAGTTACTGGGGAAACTAACTGGAATGCAGACCTCAGTAATTGCAAGCTGTCTGGACAGTGTCAGAATTCAGGCAGTTGTTGATATTTAAGGATCCAAACTGATGACAAGTCAGGAGACAGAAGGAATCTTGCCAGCAGGAGATAATACAAAGTAAATCAAATTGTTCCCTTTTAATTCCTGACTATTATGTCCATGATGTTGGTGTAACAAGATGCTAGGAAAATGAGACCATGAGCCCAGTGTCTGGTGACAGGGACTGTTAAGGGTTTGCTCTGGGCAAGTTGTCTGAAATTTAGGTCAGGGATACATTCTCCTTAGGAATATAGGGACAGTATTTGGATGAATGATGATGACCAAATTTCAGTCCTGAAATCAGATTATCATGGTGGGGAGGAGAAGGTTAAGTAGAAACTACTTTGTAGGCAAGTGTAGAAAACTGAAGAGGCCTTATGGCTTATCTTTAGCATCCTAGATAAAAGGGAGATTGATTGTGGACCCCTTAGCTTGAGGTGTTGCTACTGATATATTTTACTTCCTAATTTAAGGACATTCAAGAATAGTTCCTTCATAGATTGCATTGATTCTTTATTTCTTCTTGGTGGTCCTACAATGCCTTCTGCTATCATTTTCTTTTTGCTGATCAGATGACCTTATAATTATTCTTTGTGTATGTATCTTCTTTATTAAACTTTAAAATATTTTAAAGAATCATTGCCCTTATATACCTTTATATGGTTGCTATCTCATGTAATACCTGGGAAATTATGATTGCTAATTAAATGAATAATTATAAATATAAATACAGTTGTAGAGATATAGCTAAAGGGAAGTTTTAGGCAATAGGTGCTGAAACTCCTGGGATGGACAGTCTTTTCCAGATTATGCCAAGAGAGGAAACAAGATTTCATCTGCTTCCTTTAGTTATAACTAGGGACAATTTCACTGAACTGGAGAACAGATTATGTATACACTTATGGCTCATATATTCTGATTCCATGAAAACCAGCATTTCACAGGTGCCTAGTAGAAAAATCGAAGTATAGTGGTGTCAAAGAAAAGAAGTAAATGTTATAAGAATGATAACATTATTAACATTTTTGTAATAGCAGTTTAAATTTAAGAATGATCTCAGGGTCATGAGATCCAGCCCTGCCTTAGGCTCTCCACTCAGGAGGGATTCGGCTTAAAAGCCTCTCTCCAGCTCCCTCTGCCTCTCCCCCCAGTTGTTCATGTGCCCATGCACTTGCATGCGCTTGCTCTCTCTGTCAAATAAATAAAAATGTTAAAAAAAAAGAAAGAAAACCAACATTTCAACCCATGACTCTATATACCTAATTGCTTATGAGTTCTTTACATGTCATAACTGTTTATAACTAGTTTTGCTTTAAAGTCATTGTAGAAAATCATCACTTTGGAGCAAATGTGCTTAGAGTTTAGAAGGTAATCTGGTGGAGTAAGAACCTATAGGTTTTGGTGTTGGTAAAGTTTGGAGCGAGGGAAATTCTCTACTCATTAACCATTCATTCTTTTTACATTTTTTTTAAAAAAATTATTTATTTATTTGACAGAGAGATAGATCACAGATAGGCAGAGAGGCAGGTAGAGAGAGAAGGGGAAGCAGGCTCCCTGCTGGGCAGAGAGCCTGATGTGGGGCTCGATCCCAAGACTCTGAGATCATGACCTGAGCCGAAGGCAGAGGTTTTAAGCCACTGAGCCACCCAGGTGCCCCAACCATTCATTCTTTAATGCTAAGCCTCATGTATATCATAGTAAAAAAGTATTTATTGTCCTTGGTCTCTAGAAGCATAACATTTTATGGGAAATGCAAATAATGAACAAATAAGAAATTAGGGTAATCAACTATATATTGTAATGAAATAAATGGACTTCTGTGAGTGAAAGAAAAATGAAAACGAGCTAGCCATGACATAAGCTAATAGTTTACAACTTCAGGAGGGGAAACGTATGCAGAGTCTGAGTGACCTGATCAGACCAGTCAAGGAAAGCTGATGTGAGAGGTGAGTGTTAGAGAGGTAGGGGCAACAGACAGGCACAACAGGGAGAGAGGAGAATCAAGGTACCTAGACTCGCATCTAGACATTGAAAGAAACCCGATTTCTAAATATGTAAATGTGAAAGTCTTTTACTTTACATGATCTTAGATCTATGGAAATTAATTTGATAATAAAGTGAGAGAGCATAGATAAAATCAGAAGGCTATGACAAGAGCCTAGGAATTTCAATATTTTGAATTTGGAACAAAGAAGGAATATAGGATATAGTTTAGAGAAAAGTCAAGGCTAGTGGTGTCAAAGAAGAGAAGAACATAATTTTTTTTAAAGATTTTATTTATTTATCTGACAGAGAGATCACAAATAGGCAGAGGGGCAGGCAGAGAAAGAGGAGGAAGCAGGCTCCCTGCTGAGCAGAGAGCCCAATGTGGGACTCTATCCCAGGACCCTGAGCCAAAGGTAGAGGCCTAACCCTTTGAGCCACCCAGGCGCCCAGAGAAGAACGTATTTTAAAAATGGTAAAATTTTTAGCATTTTGGAATAGCAATAAAAGTTAAATAATGAGAACAAATGGGAAAGGTCCAGGATTTTACAAGTCATTATTGGTTACATTGTAAGAGTAAAATTAAGTGGTAAGAGCGGAAGTTATATTACTTGGATAAATAGAGGTATCAGGGAAAATTAAATATAAAGACAGTGTTTTCTAACTTTTTATGTATTAAGAGAAGAAGAAAGTTGTGGTTGTTGGAAGAGGATTTAAAGTAAAAATGGACTTTTTACATGTAGGAAAAATTGGCTCCTCGCTATGGGTTGATGGAAAGGAAAGAATGGAGATGTAAGTAATGATTGAAAAGTAAAAACAAACCAAACCCCTGAGAAAAGGGAGACCATTCAAAGCAGGTGTAGAAGGGACTTTGATAGGAAGAGAGGTTCTTCCTCTACCATAAAGGGAAAAAAAACAAAAGAGAAAGAGGGTGCAGAAACATGGAAATTGATAGAAAGATTGAAGATACTCTAATTTGATGGTTTCTACTTTTTCAGCAAAGTATGATGTAAATGGTCTGCTAAAAGATAGTTCTTGAGAAGATGTAAAATTAATTTTATATGAGCTTCAGTTAATATATTTGTTAAACATTGAGTAGATTGGGACTAGAAAATGGGACATGATATAAATTCATGTCAAGTAAACTATTTGTCACATATACACACATTCCCCAGGCATCAGATGGATATCATGACCAGGTTTCCATTGAGTTCCCCTGAAATCTATAGAATGTTTATATCATCTTAACATTTAGGCTTTATTAATGGGGGAATTCTGTAACAGGCTAAATTCTTTACCCTTAGGATTTACAGTAAACTTCAGATGAGCTAGAAAACTGTTGAACATTTTGGTTATCATTTAATCTCTTTATTTCTCTATTGTAAAATGCCAATAACAAAGGTTAACAGAGTAAAATTTACAGTAGATAATGGAAAATGAGACAATACATTTAGATATATTTGGTATCACCAGATATCATGTAGATTGTGCATTTTTTAGTGGAATAAAGAAAAGTCACAAATAAATAAATATATATATATATATATTTTTTTTTTTTTTTTTCTCAGAAGTCTTTAAGTAGTGAAGAAGATTGCCACAAGTAGGATTGAAGGCTCCTGATCTCCAATGCATCATGTTTCATCACAAATATTGCCTTCTAAATTTCCAGTTATGTTTTGGAGATTAACGTTTCAAGATGTTTTCTTCTGGAAACCTTTCTTCTGGAAACATTGGTAGGCAAGTAATCTATGTGACATATAACCAGAAAACTGTTGGAATTATTGCCTAGGTCATTTTGTTGATGTTACCTATTTACTAAACAGTTTGGTCAGCCCATCAATCACCACGTAGTAATGATAGGAAAAAATAGAAAAGGAAGTTGCTTCATTATATTTTATATTACTTTGATGTTTAAAATTAAACTACTATTATGCTGAAAGTTGTTTTAAAGTACATTTTATACCTTGAATTATGTGTTTTATTTAATTATGATGGTTTAGATGTAATTTTCTGGATCTTCTTGAACATATGCAAAAAATAGTTATTTTTCATCTCACAATAAAATCGGAGGGAAATATGTCACCTGTTCTTGCAATCACAGCTCACTTTCTAAATTTCCACAATGAATTTCCAAAAACATTTCAGTCATAAAGATGATCAAAAGGAGTTTATAAACCAAAAGGTCAAATTGATTCAGATCTCAGAATGCATAAAGACTGATAGAAGTGAGGGGCACCTGGGTTGCTCAGTCAGTTAGGCATCCCCATTGGCTTGGGTCATGATCTTGGAGTCCTGACTCCAGGGATCCAGCCCCGCCTCAGGCTCCCTGCTCAGTGGGGAGTCTGCTTCTCCTTCTCCAGTTGCTGATCCCCCTGCTTGTGCTCTCTCTTTCTCTCTGTCAAATAAATAAATAAAATCTTAAAAAAGAAAGGCTGATAAAAGTGATAGATAGTACAAAGATGCTATAGGACTGTATTTTTAGAACTGATAGAATAAGCTCCCCTCCAGTAGATTAGTACTAATATTGAACTTTTAAAGTTAGTTTTAAGAAATAACATTAAATAGTATGCTGTAAACTGTATGAGAAAGTGGAGGAACAGGTGATTGCAGTCATGAATGTTGCACTTCTTTAGTTAGCATTTGAAATTTCCTGTTAGTATTTTTATGCAAAGAACAGGGAACCCAACAACCAGTACCAAAAAAAAATCCATTAACGTTAATAGCATCAATAGACAATACATTTTGAATTTTATAGATGAGTCCTTTTATTTTGTTCCTTATAGTGTTTTAATTTTTCCAAATGTGTAAGTACAAGCATTTAGATATTTGATGGCTGTGTTTGTGTGAGCACGCACACACATATATATTTGATCATATGCCTATAACCATACAGGAAGCTGGTGTCTGTGAAACTTCAGTTCTTGGGTCACCTGGCTCGCTCAGTTGGTTAAGTGTCTGCCTTTATTTATTTATTTGTTTATTTATTTATTTATTTTTAAAGATTTTATGTATTTATTTGACAGACACAAACACAGCTAGAGAGGGAACACAAGCAGAGGGACTGAGAGAGGGAGAAGCAGGCTTCCCGCCGAGCAGGGAGCCCGATGTGGGGCTCGGTCCTGGGTCTCCAGGATCATGACCTGAGCCGAAAGCAGTCGCTTAACCAACTGAGCCACCCAGGCGCCCCAGGTGTCTGCCTTTAGCTCAGGTCATACATCAGGCTCCCTGCTCAGTGGGGACTGTGTTCCTCCCTCTCTCTCTGCCCCTCCCCCTGCTTATGATCTGCTCTGCATTGCTCATGCTCTCTCAAATAAATACATAAAATCTTAAAAAAAAAAGAAACATCATTTCTTGATTTAATTTTTACCCGTATTCCATTTTTTATAGACTGTTCTAATGTTCCTATTCAAGTGACAAAGTGACACCTACATTTTTTTTTATCACCAAAAAAAAAAAAATCTATGACTAATTTCAGGTGGTAGAATGGCATGGGACGTAAGGTATTCTATTGATCTTCTTTGAAATAACATTCTGTGTGACTTCAATTCTCTATCCTCAAATCTTCTGAATGAAATTCCAGTCCTATTTACAATGAAGCATGTTATCTTACTGCAAAATATAAAGCAAATATCAGGAGAACATACCTTACTGTCATTGGATTTGTAACATCACCTTTTTTTTTTTTTTTCTGGGCTAGCCATATGCTGCTAAGAGAACATGAGCTTTGGGGCTGTATAGACATTTGATTAAGGTTTTTCTAACAAGCTGTGTGACCTTAACCACATGAATACCCCATAATTCTTAAATGATAAGATGAAAATACTAACAAACTAGAATCCAGAATCCACATGAGGATTCAGATGGTGTACATTGTGTTTGATCAAGTTTCTATTCCATGACTTAGCATTCTTATCTTTAAAGTAAAAATTTAATTTTACCTTTCTTGTATTAAACCTCAAACATGGGAGAGTTAACGTAATGTGAACATTTGAAATAAAAGATTGATCCATTTTCTTTGGAACTTGAATGTATTAGAATCTGTACAATATTGCCTCATTCAAAAAGTGTCTTTGGTTTTAGCTTTTTACCTTCTTGGTGATTGGTATAAGTAATTGCTTTTATGCCCTGCTCCTGGCATTCACTCGAACAGAAAATGATCCTTGGGAAAGCAAAAGATTATGACCAAGCATCCTGGTCCAAATGAATTGGGAAAGTGCCCAAAATGTTCTTTATTCCTGGGATTGGGTTTTTCTGCCAGTGAATATCACAGATTAATGCTACAATTGAATAGCCCTGTAGTTTCTGTGGAGCCATTGAGGAATATTGGTTCCCTGAGACCTGTGAATCCCTAAAACCAGCATGGCAAATTTTCTAATGGTTAGGAAATCAGTACGTTCAAAAACTAAAAAAATAAAACAAAACAAACAATAACCAAAAACAAAACAAAACAAAAAACAATAACAAAAAACTGAGCTGAAAACAATAGCCCTTGTTATACTCTATGTTTATAGAATTTAGAACCCAGAAGTGCTTTACAGTACATTCTGGTGTTCTAGACAAGAAAGCAATAGCATTAAAAGCCTCGTGGCTTGGCTGAAAATTATGAAACTAACTTGATCAGGTTTTGGTCAGTGGGCAGGTGTCCTTGTTATCTAATTGTCTTGCTACATCTTTCACTGCAGAAAAAAAAAATCATACTCTTGCTAATTTCTGGGGATTTACCTTTCCAAGAAAGTGTATGAGGGTATGACTAGTACAAGTAGACCCCCAAATGAAGGATAACTTACTGAAAAACCTTTATTTATATTTAGAGGGGATTGGAATTCTGAATAAAGCATCTTTTGGAGCAATGATATATTTAATATCATCCCAGCATTCCCTGGAGAAATTGTGAAGTGTTCTGCCTGCTTCATAACTGATATATAGTGCTACTAATATATATTACTACTAATGCTTATAAGCCTAGACATTAGTTTTAACAATATATCTACAGAAGCACATACTGGGACTATTAGACTTATATTTTCCTTTTACCTTATCAGAATCTTTCACAATCACCAAAACTATAAATGAGGCATCTCACTGTTTTAATATACCATTGATAGTTTTATAATAAACAAGACCTCAAATTTTGGGGAATTTTGTTGTTGTTTTTGTTGTTGTTGGTGGTGGTGGTGTTGTTAAGTAACTCAGTTTGTAAGCCATTCCCTTAATCCTCTGATATTTAGTGTCTAAACAAAGGACTGTGTCTAAGGTCATGTCTAATAAGTCAGTTCTTTACGCAGGGAGAATTAATACCATAGAGTATTTATCTACCATTTTATGTTTTGCTATTGGTTGTGCATGATGTGAAGCCAGATCAAACTGTTTTAAAAGAGACTGTGTTAACTCATTAATTTGGGAGACCAGAGATGGCTTAGGTTTCAGTTTGAGGCTTGATGTAGAATGCAAAAGGGCTCATCAGAATGTCTTTCTCAAATTTGTGCTGTCTCTTTCTCTCTCTCTCTCTGTTTCCTTCTTTCTGTCTGTTCTTATGATGTAATAGTGACCTCATTCTTGACACCAACAGGGGCTTTTTGGGAAGTTTTAAGGATGAAATAGTTCTTAGCTTCATAACTTTTTACTTCTAAGGCAATTGAAAGAGTGAGTATATTTCATTGTATTTCTAATAAATAAAAGTAAATAAAATTGCATACCTTCTATTTGCAGAAACTTTAGTTGTTTGTCCAATGCAGCAAATCATTATGGCCAGTATGGCCACTCTGGAGCTGGGAGCAGGGAAATCGGTTCTGTCTGAATCTTACAGTTCACAAATTTAGTACTATTGAGAAGGGGAACAAGAAACTCTGTGTTGCAAAGCAATCAAGGGACAATTTTGAAACTTCTTATTTCAATTCAAAATAACCATGCAAAGTGGGTGTTTCTAGTTTTTTAGGCAAATATACAATAAGACAATTTAAAATGTTTCACATTTTACTAAGCATAGCATTTAGTAAAGCAGATAATATGGTACAATTTTCACCAAAGATGATACAATTTTATAGTACCAGCTTTCATAGTAAAAGAAGATGACAATGATCATGTTCAGTCATCATTTAATCAGGACAGACTGAAAAGGAAAATACTGTATCAACTCATTTTGCAGACCTATCTACGCAGATGTGATTGTCCTCTGAAATGTGTAGCTATCTGCAAAATTATACTTAATATTTGCTTTTCTTGATGTATTTCCTGAAAAACTATTCTTAAAGTGAGAACTTTTCTAAACAGTTGTTAGTTTTCAAAAATCTTTAGCTGTGGCAAACATTTTGAACTTGTATTTTAAAGGTATCCCTAAAAACCTTTGGACAGAGAACAAAATGATTGTGCATAATGGTATGATTTTCCATACTCCAGCCTTGTTAAAAATGTCAAATTTTATGTTTTTATTAGCCCCACAAGTAAGAGGATTTGAGATTTAAACTGTTGATCTGTAAAGGTATCTTGAAACTTGAGAGAAAGAAGCATAGTAAGAATGTGTACTAACGTAAATATGGGAATTAACAGTTCAGTGTTTCTTTAAAAAAATATGCTAGCAGTATAATCACAGACAGAAATATAATAATCACAACATATGAGTCACATATGTATTTTGTTAATCTACCTATCTTGGTCTTGATATATACACATATAAGAATCCTCTTAATAGGACAGGAAATAGTCATTATTGCCCTATTTTGCAGATCAGGAGACTGACAATGACAAAAAGTTTAACTTACTTAAAAATGCGCCTTGGTCTAAGTGTTTGTGCATTCCCCAAATCCATGTGTGAAATCCCAACCCCCCTCCCCAAATGGTGGTATTAGAGAGGTGAGGCCTTTTTTTTTTTTTTTTTTAAGATTTTATTTATTTATTTGACAGAGAGAAACACAGCCAGAGAGGGAACACAAGCAGGGGGAGCGAGAGAGGGAGAAGCAGGCTTCCAGCCGAGCAGGGAGCCCGATGTGGGGCTCAATCCCAGGTCTCCGGGATCATGACCTGAGCCAAAGGCAGTCGCTTAACCAACTGAGCCACCCAGGTGCCCCTGAGGTGAGGCCTTTGAAAAGAGCTTAGGTCACGTGGTAGAGCCGTCATGAGTGGAATGAGTGTCCTTATAAGATAGACCTAAGAGCACTCCCTAACTCTTTCACTAATGTGAGGACACAGTGAGAAACTGGCTGTCTGCAGCTCAAAGAGGGCCTTCACCAGAACCAAACCATACTGATACCCTGATAACAGACTTTCAGCCTCCAGACATGTGAGAAATAGATTTCTGTTGTTAGCTACCCAGTTTAGGGTATTTTGTTATTACAGTCTGAACAGACTAAGATAAAATGTCAGGATTATACGACAGTCTCCAAAGGAGCAGCCTCCAGAGTATTGGAGAACACAGATTTTGGGGGGGAGTTCCCAGGGTTCAAATTCAGGTTCTAGTGCTTACTCACTCTGTGACTTTAGGATATTGTTTCTCAGTTTCCCCATCTGCAAAATAAAAATAATAATCATAGCTAAGTTACAGGTTTTTCTGAAGATTAAACAGGTAAATACAGGTATTATACCTAGTAAAATTCCTTGCCCATTTTAAGAGAAACATGAATATTTCTTTTGATTAGGAACCCCAGACTGCTTTCATGTTACCACACTGCCTTCAAAGTTGTAGTTTTGATAGGGTTGTACATTGGTTTGATATAAGAACCTTTTGCAAATCCACTTGCTTATCAAACTAGGTTTTGTTTCATTTACACAATAATGTGTCAGGAGAGCACAAAAGATAAGGATAAATGCTGGACTATCTTCTTAGAGCATTAGTTTTACTTTTAAAAAATGGACTATTTATAATGTAAAATTCACACATTTTAAAAGATATAATACAAAGCAACCAATAAAGTTCTAGTTTTAGTAAGCTGTTTTGAGTTTGAGTTCTGACTTACTTCTGGGAAATTTGTAAGTGTTCTATTATTTTGTGGAAAATCAGATTAAAATTTTGGATAAACACTAATATATGTCATTTTTGAGCTAGAACGCAACTTAATTTATACCAATTTGTGTTTGATTTCCTTGTGGACCTTTGATCTTATCAGAATTCTGAATAGTACAAGATGCCTCCACAGACACTGAAACACATCATATTAGATAGCTTGCCTCTTACAGGAGTTTCTTCATGGTATATTCACTGTATTTGGATTCAAAGACAAAATATATATGTAGGAAGTAATGGAACTTTCAGTAGGTGGAATAATTAAAATGGTATGTTTAAAGTTATAAAATTTTTATTCTAAAGTTAAAATAAATTTTTTTATAATATTGTGGAACAAATATAATTGTGGAACAAATAATACATTTTTAAAATTCAAAAACCTAGTTGTGTTTTCTGTTTTTGAAAATGAAAACTTGTGTATTTTTCCTCTTTTCACAAGTACATAGTGTCTGTTAAATCAGAAAACAAAAATTTAATGAGAATTCTTAGAGACTACATTTTCCCTTTATTTGAAAAAAAGAATTTTTCTATTTTCCTATTTTTATCAAACACCTCCAAAACCAAATTTAATTTCCCATTTTCTTTTTTTAAGTCTATATTAATAATTTTGAGGAAGTAGGTAAATAGAAAGTGAAAGAATGCTCTATACTAAAAGAGTCCATATTCTGTCAGGATTACATATATAGATTTTTTCATAGATAAAAGAGTCAAATTTAATCTCCACCTTACAGGTAGTTACAGATAGGTAAAATAAATGAATATGAGGAATGTGAGATAGATTATTTAGACTTTATATTCAATCATAACAGAATCCATTGTTCCTACAGTGCTCTCTTCCATCATTTCTGATCAGAACTTAAAGATGTCCAGGAAGTACTTGTTATTAAAAATGTGAGAAAGTGGGGCGCCTGGGTGGCTCAGTTGGTTGAGCAACTGCCTTCGGCTCAGGTCATGATCCCGGAGACCCGGGATCGAGTCCCACATCGGGCTCCCTGCTTGGCGGGAAGCCTGCTTCTCCCTCTCTCACTCCCCCTGCTTGTGTTCCCTCTCTGGCTGTGTTTCTCTCTGTCAAATAAATAAAAAAATCTTTAAAAAAAAAAAGTAACAAAGTATATATTTCTATTAAAATTGTCCTGCCTGCATTGTTTGATAGTAGTCCTTTGTGTATATACAAAAGTACTAAAAAAAAAAAAAAAAAAAGTGAGAAAGCATCAGAAAGGGTGTGATTCATTTCTTAATGTAGTTATACTGAATAGATTTTGAAACATACTTTCAGCAATATTTATGTCTGGATGTTGCTCTTATCAATGATAACATAATTCTTTGTATTCTACAATGTAGCTTTGTGAAGATCATGCTTTTTTATTACTAAAGTCAAGGAACAGTACTTCTTTACTTTCCAGAAAAAAGCAGATTGTGTTTGAATAATGAGTTTCAAAACTCTATTTTTATATTTGAATTGCCAAGGATAAACCAAAACCAGACAAAGACATTATCAGAAAAGAAAATTACAAACCCTATTCCCAATAATATAGATACAAAAATTCTCAACACTATTCTAGTAAACTTAATTCAACAGTGCATTAAAAGGATCATACTTTGTGATCCAGTGTGATTTATCCCTGGGATGCAAGGATAGTTCATCATATGCAAATCAGTAAAAGTGATACACCACATTAATAAAAAGGATAAAAAATCATATGATCATCCCAATAGATGCAGTAAAAGCATTTGAAAAAACTTCATTCTTTCATGATAAAAGCTGTCAACATGTTTGGTATAGAAGGAATGTAACTCAACATAATGAAGGGCATTTATGACAAACCCACAGTTCACATCATACTCAATGATTTAAAGTTGACAGTTTTTCCTATGAAGTCAGGAGCAAGACAAGAGTGCCCACTCTTGCCACTCTTTTTCATAATAGTACTAAAAATTCTAGCCAGAGCAGTAGGCAAGAAAAATAAATGAAAGTCATCCAAATCAGAAAGGAAGAAATAAAATTACCTTTGATTGCATATGGCATGATTTTTTAAAAGATTTTATTTATTCATTTGTGAGAGTAGAGAGAGAGAGAGAGAGAAAGAGTCTGAGCATGGGGGAGGGGCAGAGGGAGAAGGATAGAATCTCAAGCAGACCCCACACTAAGTGCAGATCCCAGCTCAGGGCTTGATCTCACGACCCTGAGATCATGACCCAAGCCAAACCAAGAATCCAATTCTTAACTGACCGAGCCACCCAGGTGCCTCATGACTTTTTTATGTTAAAGGATAAAGATATAATAAAAAAAGTTAGAGCTAAGAAATGAACTCAGTAAAGTTACAGAATACAAAAATCAGTAGCATCTCTATATGTTAACAACAAAACGTCTGAAAAGGAATTGGAAAAAAATCATCTTGATAATAACATCAAAAAACAATGTGAGATCCATGAAGGCCAATGTGGTGAGAGCAAAAAGTTGATGGAAGGATAATTGCTTGGACATGAGATCAGAGACCAAGTACAAAAGATCTAATGCAGTGGTTTTTTAACTTCCTTGTCAATTAGAATCACCTGGGCAGAAATGAATAGCTAGATGGATAACTAGATCAATATAGATGGTGATATATCTATCCTTTCTTCCTTCCTTCCCTTCCTTCTTTCCTCCCTCCCTCCCTCCCTGCCTCCATCCCTCCCTTCCTCCCTCCCTTCCTTCCTTCTTTCCTTCCTTCCATCTTTTAAAGTCTATCTTATTGATCATATTTTTGATTAATTCATTTATGGCACTTGGCCATTATATTTTGAAATAGTGATTGGTGGCACTGAAATTAAGAGAAACATTAGAATTTATAGCAAAAAATAATTTCTGACAAGTTGAAATGCTTAAAAAAACAGAGTCTCTTATTTCTCAAGAATAACTTCAGTTTTGGCTTGAATAATGTAAAGAATCAAATTGCTACTTGCTGAAATGGGAAACATCTTAAAAGAAGTAGATTTGTGGTGAGTATTTGAATAACTTTTTTTTAATATCCAAAAGTATGTACTATATTTTCTATTAAAACATAATTTTTCCTCTCTATCATCACCCTCATCTCATCACCATCACCAAAGATCATCACAGTAAGAATAATTTGTTAACAAGATAAGTCTAGTTTCATTAAAGTTGGCATGATTATTTATATACTTGCAGCAAGAACAGGGATCAACCATATAGATAAATTTTAAGTCTGCTTTACTGGAAATTTTCATAAGGAAACTTGCATTGGACATTTAAAAACCCCTTGAGTCTTTCGAAGCCAAGCCAAGGACTTGCAATCAGAGTTTTTCTGTAATGCCTATAGACTTGGATAAGTTCTTCCTTTTTCAGTACTGCCAAAATATTCTCAGTTTCCTATTCCTGCAGGAAGTGACTTTCTTTACTTACTAGGCAAGGATGATGGGAGCACTGTAAGCAAATACCAGGAGGTATTTCCAAGGGGCTTTATTGTTTCCATAAAATCAACCTTAGTTCCTTAAGGCTTGTCATATTTGATTCTATGCACATTGCTCACAAATGTGATATTCCAGTCAAACCTTAGTACTATAAGCAGTGCTTCCGATTGTGTTCTGTTATAAAGAGAACATATTTTTTATTGAACTTATTGCAATAACTGTCACCATGGAAATAAGAATATTCAGTGCGAGTTTCCAAATTCTGAAGAGATCGGGCAGGGAGAAAATGTTACTGTTTAAAATCTAGTTATAATGGGATAACTTAACCAAATTGCTGCAAGTTGTAGAAAAGAGAAAAAGTTTTCCTTACATCTGGAAATGCAGAGCATTAAAAAAAAACAAAACCAACAGTGTTTTAAACAAAAAGATACCTCATGAATTCATTCTGTACTATCTAATCAGTTCTTGTTGATCTTGATCTATTGTTAGCAGTTTTATGAATCCATCAGTGTCTCTGTTAGAGTTCTGTAAATTCTTATCCACTTCAGTGATGTCATCTGAAAGTTATCAGAAACCTAAACTTGTTAGACTTCTTTCTCTCCATCTCCTAAGAGGAAACACTTTTGCAGGAGCATCAGAGTAAAGCAGTAATTGTTTTTGGCCAACATCTGCCAGTCTTCCAGAATCTCATCTGTAGGCTATAGAACAAGCAGTCTCTCAACAGGTCCCATCATGGATCGCCAGACTTCTGTGATGCTTAAGCAGCCTAGGAGCATAGAGTCTTCACATTCCAATTTGCTTTTTCTTACTTGTTGGTTTTGTCAAAGTTTCATGGTTTCCTAATGTGCCAGCAGCCATGTTTGCTTTTCATTTGCTTGTGGCTTCTAAAACCACAGATGTGGTTGGGTAGCCTTGAATAACTATCTTATAGCATCATTGATATCTCTTTCAGAGTAGCATTTTTCTTCAAACAGGCAAATATTAAATAAGAACTTAATAAATATCACAATAATTCTAGAGGTGAGGGCGAGGAAGATGAATGTAATTTCTGCTTTAAATTTTTACTGTATTCTCTATTTGTAGCCCATAGTCCACTTATAATAATAGACCTATTATTATAATAGACTTAGAGGTGTGGGGTAAAGGAGAAAGTCCATGAGAGTGAGAGAAAAGAACTACACAAAAATCAGTGTATACTTTGGGAAGATAACACAAATATTCGTGAAAAGTTGGAAACATCAGAAATATCTAGACAATGATGGTAACCTGTTACTTACAAATGTATGAGAAGAAATGTGCAGACAAATCTTAGAAAATACTGGAATCACTGAATATAAATAGGTGAATTTTAAGGTTCACTGTACTCCATTGAATTTTACTGGACTCTTCTAAGCCTTATTACATGGACTTGTAAAGTCCTTCTTTCCCCATTGATTTATTTCCAAATAAATGAAAATTACTATTTTTTTCATAGGATGTCATAATAGTCATCATTAGAGAGGGACAACAGCACAATGTCAGAATAGGAGTTTTTTTTTTTTTTACCATCTTCCTCCCAAAGAACACCAATTTTGACAATCACCCATCGACAAGAGTGCCTTTTTGGAAGTCAGAAAGTCCAGAAGAAAAGTTACAACACATGGTTGTAGGGAAAAAAAATCTAAGACCAGACATATTTAAGAAGGTAGGAGGAACAGTTTCACTTTACCCTCATCACCCCTCTTAGGTGGCATAGCTCAGTGCCAAGAGACACCTCATCCTACCATTTATCCCATGGACAAATACACTTCCTCAGCTCTGCAGGATGCTACCCACAAAGTCTACTTCGATCTCACCCCACCTAGAGTACTGAAGTTCTGGAAGATAGGGAATGAGGAAAGGGCTGGAAGAACAGTAGCTGGTGCTCTTGGAGGGCATCTAGGTCATGTAAATTCTAAAAGGTTCACAGACTCCCATTAGTAAGAACACCCATGTGGTGCCTGGATTGGTAGAGTTAGTTAAGCGTCTGACTCTTGATTTTGGCTCAGGTTGTGATTTCAGGGTCATGAAATCAGTCATGAAAGCAGACTGTGCTTGGGGTTCTCTCTTCCTCTCCCTTTGCCCCCCCCCAAGTAAATCTTAAAAAAAAAATACCCTCAAGTCATTGAGGATACCTCACTGGCAGATCCCCTCACCTGGTCCATGGGCACCCCCCAGTGCTCTGTACATTTTGCCCACACACATCTCTAACCCTCTGTTCATGATCCTGGGGCAGTGAGGGGAAGCCCTTGCTGATAACTAGTGAACATATGCAGAGCTTCCCCACACCACAGAAATAGTGAAAGCAATCTTGAGCAAAGAGCAATGCTGGATGTTTGACACTTGCTGATTTCAAACTATATTACAAGACTGTATTATGCAAATGTCTAACAAGTAAATGAAAAGGTGACCAACATTCCTAGTTACTGGGGAAATGAAAATCAAAACCACAATGTGGTATCACCTCATACTTGTTATGATGTCTACTATCAAAAAGAAAGAGATAACCCAGGCTGGGGGGCATAAGGGGATAAGGGAACCCAACTGTTCTTGGGATGTAAATTAGGGTGGCTGTACGGATAACAGAATGGATGTTCCTCAAATTATTAAAAACAGAGCTACCATATGATCTAGAAATCCTACTTCTAGGTATATATCCAAAGAAATGGAAATCACTTTTTTTTAAATTTTTTTTTATTTTTTTTTAAATTTTTTATTGGTACTTAATTTTTTTTCCCCAGTGTTCCAAGATTCATTCCCCATTCCCCACACCCAGTGCTCCATGCTTTAGGTGCCCCTAGTACCCACCACCAGGCTGTCCCATCCCTCTACCCCCCTCCATCCAAATCCCTCAGTTTGTTTCTGTGTCCACAGTCTCTGTTTTTTCGTTTCTCTCCCTGAATTACCCTACTTCCCATTTACTTTCCTTTTCCCACTGTCCTCCAGGGTACCCCTCATGCACCACAAGTAAGTGAAACCATGTGATTCTTGACTTTCTCTACTTGGCTTATTTCACTCAGCATAATCTCTTCCAGTCCAGTCCATGTTGCTACAAAAGTTGGACATTCATCCTTTCTGATGGAGGCATAGTATTCCATTGTATATATGTACCGCATCTTCTTTACCCATTCATCTGTTGATGGGCACCTTGGCTCTTTCCACAGTTTGGCGATTGTGGCCATTGCTGTGATGAACATTGGGGTACATATGGCCCTTCTTTTCACTACATCTGTATCTTTGGGGTAAATGCCCAGTAGTGCAATTGTAGGGTCATAGGGTAGCTCTATCTTTAATTTTTTAAGGAATCTCCACACTGTTTTCCAAAGTGGCTGCACCAGTTTACATTCCCACCAACAGTGTAAGAGGGTTCCCCTTTCTCCACAGCCTCTACAACACTTGTTGTTTCCTGTCTTGTTAATTTTGGCCATTCTGACTGGTGTAAGGTGGTATCTTAGAGTGGTTTTGATTTGAATTTCCCTGATAGCTAGTGACGCTGAATATTTTTTCATGTGTCTGTTAGCCGTTTGTATATCTTCTATGGAGAAGTGCCTCTTCATGTCTCTTGCCCATTTTTTGATGTGTTCATCTTCTTTTTGGGTGTTGAGTTTGAGTAGTTCTTTATAGATCTTGGATACCAGCCCTTTGTCTGTAGTGTCATTTGCAAATATCTTCTCCCATTCTGTGGGTTGCCTCTTTGT
>PITA01020704.1:0-34320 GCA_004023965.1 Spilogale gracilis | reverse complement strand
TTGAGGGCATCACCTACCCTTCTCCATCTTTTTTCATCTATAGTTCCCTCAATAGGAAACCAAGGACAAACAGTTTTAACATAATCAAAAAATCTTAACAACTGCTTAATTGTGACCTTTACCCCTCCTGCCTTTAAAGTCTTTTTTAAGCCTTCCACAAACAGCTCATGCTGACTGATTTCTTGTCCCATAATCGCTGTTCACCTTACCGAGGTTCAGATGTGACGACAGGTTATCGCACTGTTTCCTCTTTTTATCTCCGTGATTATGGCGGCCGCTCGGAACAGCGTTATTCACTGGATCCCCCGTTCTTGGGCCCCACGTTGGGCGCCACTTGTCCCGACCCGCGGGTAGTCAACGGAGACCCTAGAGGGGGAGTGAGAATGATAGGACAAGAGACACGAGAGATGGAGACAAGACAGGATTCTGATCAAGTCTTGTTTATTGGCAAGTTCAAAGGGGTAATTATAGGGCAGGCAGCGAGGGGAGTTTCTCTAGCAGGCAGCTCAAATAACTAAACACAAAAGTTAGAGATAGCATAGTAAAACATACTGCTAGCCATCAGTGGCATTCCAGTACGAGCTGTTCCAGGGAGTAGAGCTTGCACAAAAACAGCTTGTCAGAAGTTGGGCGTAAATGGCCTTGCTAGTCAGCAGCCGGGCGCAGGTGGCCTTGCCAAGGTCCGGCTTCCCACAGACGCTTATAGCTAAGGAGTTAATGGTTTGAAAACACACTAGCTGAATTTGCCCCATGAGTCTGACAAAGATATATTAATTACTTTCTCTTCTAATGCAGAAGTACAGTATCTCACCTGTTATAGTAAATAATTTGTTCCCTTTAACCTATTTAAAATTAATTTTAAAAATAAAATACTTTCTGATTCTTTTTGACTCAGAATGTTTCAGGCACACACTGCTACATCAGACACATTTTATGCCCATATTAATCAGAGCACTGTGAAATGATTACTGAAGATGTGAGATTGATAACACTGTCTTTTTAGACATCCAGAGCTGTACTGTACAGAAGATAATATTCAGTCCATACGCATCTGTCCATAGTCCCTCTACTATTCCACAGACCCCTACCAGAAGGTCTTTTTTTAAAAAAGATTTTATTTATTTATTTATTTATTTATTTATTTATTTATTTGACACAGAGATCACAAGTAGACAGAGAGGCAGGCAGAGAAAGAGGAGGAAGCAGGCTCCCTGCTGAGTAGAGAACCAGATGCAGGCCTCAATCCCAGGACCCTGGGATCATGACCTGAGCCGACGGCAGAGGCTTTAACCCACTGAGGTGCCCAAGAAGGTTTTATTTATAAATCAAATAAGCCATCACTCAAGATGAGAGAATTTGTTGAAATCTTCTTTATAAGCAGACCTGGTTTTGAGTAAACAAACAAAACAAACAAAAAGAATAATCAATGGCAGATGTGTTTATAGAAACTGCCCAAGTGGAAAGGCAAAGAGAACAGAAGTCATTGTTCCCTTGAGAGCCATATTGATTCCCATTGGCAGAGATGTTGCCCTGCACTTTTGCAAAGCTCATTCACACCAATGCTCAGCAATGTTTTTTTCTTGAAAGTTCATTTATTATTCATTCAAGAAATATTTATTTGATATCTATTATGTCCCACACAAATTCAAAGTATCGGGGATATAAAATTCCTCTTCTCCTTGAGCTTATATTCTAGGGTAGTACTGTATAGTAGAACTATCTGCAGTGATGGAAATATTCTAAATCTATGATGTCCCATATGGTAGCCACTAGCTACATGTGGCTTTTGAGAACTTAAAATGTGACTATCATCATTTAGAAACTATATTTTATATTTTATTTAATTTTAATTAGTTTAAACTTATGTTTAAATAGTCACATGTAGGGGTACCTGGGGGCTCAGATGGTTAAATGTCTGCATTTGGCTCAGGGCTTGATCCCAAGTCTTGGGATCAAGCCTTGCATCGAGCTTCCTGTTTAGTGGAAAGCCTGCTTCTCCCTCTCCCACTCCTTTTGCTTCTGTTCCCCTCTCTCACTATGTCTCTCTTTCTCTGTCAAATAAATAAATAAATAGATAGTCACATGTAGCTAGTGGCTACTCTATTAAACAATGCAGTTTAGGCGGCACCTGGGTGGCTCAGTTGGTTGAGCGACTGCCTTTGGCTCAGGTCATGATCCCGGAGACACGGGATTGAGTCCCACATTGGGCTCCCTGCTCGGCGGGAAGCCTGCTTCTCCCTCTCTCATTCCTCCTGCTTCTGTTCCCTCTCTTGCTGTGTTTCTCACTGTCAAATAAATAAAATCTTAAAAAAAATGAGAAAAAATGAAAAAAAAAAACAACAACAATGCAGTTTAGAGAATTCGAGTGTGAGGTGTGTGAAAGTATGTGTCCATGTGACAGATGCCATAAACACATGAATAAAAAACATCAAATTGTATTAATTGCAAAGCAGACAATTAAAATTGGGTGATGTGATACAGAGAGTTTGGAGGCTACTTTAGAATAAATGGTTGAGGTGGGAATCTCTAATAGCGTGACATTTTAGCTGAGATCTGAATGATGAGAAAGATCCAAGCAAAGATCAAGGATGAGGATTCCTAAAGGGAATCATAAAGGGAACAGCTAGTGAGAAGCCCTGAGGTGGGAACATGCTTGGTAGTTGATGGTGTGTCTGGGAGAGTATAAGGGGAGGGCAATGGAGTTGAAGCTGGAGAGTTATACATGCATCGTATTAGATTCCAAAAGCTGCTATAACAAAATACCGCAAACTTGATGGCTTAAAATAACGTAAATATCTTCTTACAGAGTTCCAAAGGCTAGAAGTCTGAAATCAAGGTGTTAACAGGATCTTCTTCCTCCAAAGACTCTAGACTCCAGAAGAGAATCTTTCCTTGCCTCATCCTAGCTTCTGATGTCTCTCAGTAACTCTCAGTGTTCCTTGTCTTGCAGAGTATCCCTCCAATCTTGGTCTTTGTCCTCACATGGCCTTCCTCTCTGTAGCTTCTCAGTCTCTCTGTGTCCTCTCTTCCTCTTGTAAGCATACCAGCCATTGGATTTAGGGCACACTGTAATCCAATATGAGCTCATCTTAACTTAATTTCATTTGCAAAAGCTATTTCCAAATAAGGTCACATTTTGAGGTTCCAGGTACACATGAATTTTGGGGAGGACACCCTTTAACCCACTCTGAGCTGATTTTGTAAGACTTTGAAAGCTAAATTAAGGAGTTAGGCTTTTATTCTAAGTTTGAAGAGATGTCACTGGTGGGATTTAGAGTAAGGCATGACTGATTTATGACTTAAAAATATCATTCTGGCTATAAAGACATTGGATTTTAGAGAAGTAAGAGTAGAAGGATAGACACCAGTCAAGCAACCATTGCAGGAGTCCAGATGTAAGATAACAGGAGCCTGGATAAGGCAGTGCTGGTGGAAATGGAAGAAGTCAGAGGATTTGAGATATGTCTTGTAGGTAAAGGGGATAGAGTTGATTCATAGAGTTGGTTCAAAATGAGGGGGAAAGAAGAATCAAGAAAACTCTTAGATTTGAATTTTGAGCCAAGAGTGAATGGTGTTTCCATTTACATGCCAGGGCAGAGTAGGAATGAAGCAGGTTCTCTTTGGTGATGTTAAGTTTGAGATAATTTTTACACAGCAGTGCTGAGAGAGCAGCTGGGCAATTAACACATACAAAACTGCAGTTCTGAGGAGCCCTCAATCTGGAGATGTAGGTCTGGAGATTCAGGTGAAGTAGCTAAGGCACAGAGAAGCTAAGGAAGTTTCCCCAGGTCACACAGCTAGTAAACGGCAGAGCTAGGATTGGAAACTGTGTTTTCTGGCTCCAGAATCCATATATTTAACCACTGCGCTATACTACTCAATAGTGTTTAAAAGGAACTGAGAATTTTGAAGGAGGGAGGAAGCAGCAACCATGATGGCAAGGGGAACATCTGTTCGGTTGATACTTGTACCTGAATATAAACATGATCTCCCATTAGTCACTTAAGTGTGTGTTGAGTAACTCTTTTAATATCAATGTGTATGTATCTTCAGCCATTTTATTTTTTTTATTTTTTTTAAAGATTTTATTTATTTATTTGACAGAGAGAAACACAGCCAGAGAGGGAACACAAGCAGGGGGAGTGAGAGAGGGAGAAGCAGGCTTCCTGCCGAGCAGGAAGCCCGATGTGGGGCTGAGCCGAAGGCAATAGCTTAACCAACTGAGCCACCCAGGCACCCCTATCTTCAGCCATTTTAAAGGAGGTGACCATGCTATGGGAGTCCATGTTTGATGCAGAACATGTTGATTTAGACATTGTCAGGTATTTGTTTAGAATAAAATATGTGCTATGTGAAAATCAAAACTTAGGTGGCATTCCTTCCTGGAAAGGACAAGTATTGTAGTCTTCCTTGTTGTGTCTGCATCCCTGATTGATTTTCAGCATAACTGGAATAAAAAGAATAGATATCCGGGGTGCCTGGGTGGATCAGTTGGTTAAGAGTCTGACTCTCTCTCTCTCTCTCTCTCTTTTTTTTTTTTATTTAAAAGAGAGAGAGAGCACAAGCAGGCAGAGCAGCAAGCAGTGGGAGAGGGAGAAGCGGGCTGTCTGTCGAGCAGGGAGCCTGATGCGGGGCTCAATTCCACAACCCTGGGATCATGACCTGAGCCAAAGGCAGACACTTAATGACTAAGCCACCCAGGAGCTCCAAGTGTTTGACTCTTGATTTCAGTTCAGAGTTGTGAGATTGAGCCCCATATTGGGCTCTGCACTAGGCGTGAATCCTGCTTAAGATTCTCTCTCCTTTTCCTTTGGGGGAAAAAAAATTCTACAATGTCCTGATCAAGTACAACCATGCAAAAACAATTGCTTGTTTATACCAACTATCATAATTTAATAATTAAATTGCAGCAATAGTTGATGCAGTATCTTATAATTAATATGGATCAATTTTTAAATGACTTATCCCATGACTGGTAACAAATACTAAAATATTTAAGGTTACAGTCATTGTATTTACTACCAAGAGAGAATATGGCATTGGTGGAGAATCCAAGCTTCTGAAAAAGGAAAAGAGGATATTTTAGAAGGATGTAGTGTGCCCTGTGGACTTTTATGTAGGGGTGCTCCTAGTTCACCTGCCTAAGCAGCCAGGGTATTGGACAGGAGGCAACAATACACAGTTGTTAAAAGTACACATAGCTGGGCGCTTAGGTGGCTCAGTGGGTTAAAGCCTCCGCCTTTGGCTCAGGTCATGATCTCAGGGTCCTGGGATTGAGGCCCACTTCGGGCTCTCTGCTTGGCAGGGAGCCTTCTTCCTCTTCTCTCTCTGCCTGCCGCTCTGCCTACTTGTGAACTCTGTCAAATAAATAAATAAGATTAAAAAAAAAAAAAGAAGTACACATGGCTCTGTGCTCTGCCACATATTAGATATAAGACCCTGGGAAAGTTATTTAACTTCTCTTGTCTTCGTTCTTTACCTACGTCTCTGAGTTATAGTAGGCATAGAGTGAGATAATACACAGAAAATGCTTATAGCACTTCCTGGCACAGAATAAATACTCTAAAAATGTCAACCATTTTCAATTTCCTTACCCTGTCTTCCTGCCCTGAGTTTTAAAGAATTAAGCATGAGTTGGCAAATCTGGGTTCTGTATTTCTAAACTAGCTTAACTAGACTCTGTTCCAAAGCTCCCCCAGTTGGAGAGGGTTCACCCTCCTGCCTGCCTCTTCTCTCTTCCTTTGTCTCTGTTCTTGTGAGCTAAACATTGCTTCCAGGAAATTTCAAAATCCCTATTGTCAACCAGGAAATTCTGCTTCTAGAATTTACTTAATTTTCCCTAACAAAGAATTAAGACCGTATGCTCAGATTTAGCTGCTATGCTATTCATAATAGTGAAGAAATGAATTCAGAAACAGTCAGTGAACAATAACAGAGGGTTGTTTGGACAAATTGTGGAACACCACATACACACACACACACACACACACACACACTAGAATTTTAAGCAACTCTAAAAAGAATGTTGTATAAAAATAATGAATGACAGTAATAGAGTTCATAATATATGTACTCTTTAATTTTTTAAAAGCAGGCTACAATGCAGCATGTGCTATCTGGTACCGTTGTTTCTAATGTATAAATAAATACAAGTATGGGTAATGTCTTGAAAGGTTTACAGTCACCAAAATTGTAATTCATCGCACACTCACTCCTCCCTCAGGCTTTGGAATGGTCTGCTACCTGGTCTGGGTAACCAGCCATTCTCAAGTAAACTTGGCCTAACCCTTCTCTCTCTACACAGAAACTGGGAGATGAAAGAAGACACGTTGGTTTACAACTAGAAGTTGGTGGTAGTAGTCATCTGAACCTGTCTCATTCTCCCCTGTACACCTCCCAGTTTAAAAGGTTTTAACCCTGGGGTCTGTCATTGGCAGTGTCCACAAATGGCTAAAGGACTCATGGATGACAACAGAATCCCAGAATTGTTCTATTTCCTGTGTAGGACTTTGCCCATGGTCACTGCTGTGGCTCTGGGCTCTGGTCCTAGCCTTGACCTAGGCCATCCAAACCATTATGATCACTTAGGGATTTAAAATTGTTTAAATAACAATCAAAATTAATTTCCTTGTCTTTTATCATTATTGGCAGTATTTTTTTATTGACAGTATTTTTGAAAACAAATTATAGGTCCACTTTATTATGATATTCTTAATTATGAAATACATGACTCTCCCATCCTTTTTTAACCATAATAATCAAGAGTGCTTGTTTCAACTTTGGAAATGTGAAGGGACTGCTATGTGTTAAAGTAATCAATATTTAAGGTCATTAAATCTTCTTACAATATATTCAGATGGTCATTCCAAGGTCTCTGGTTGGAGATTTGTGATTAACCATAAAAGTTAGTGGGAAAGTGTCAGTTTCACATATCTTAATGAAGATGCTATAATATTTGTTCCAATTTTTGAGATCAGTTTTCAGTCCCTGGCATTTGGAAAGAAAAAAAGAGCCCTTTCAATGAATATTAAAGTACATATTCTCCAAGCCTCAGTGTTTCTATCACTTGAAACTGCAAGCACAAACTAGCCAGTATTTATAAATTACAAAGATAAAATTTATAAGACTAAGATCAAACCATATGGAATTGCCAATTTTGACTGTGAAAAATGACAATGTCATATGGTAATAAAGGTATATAAATGATTTTTTACATAAAGCCTCCTAAAACTATTTTTAGACAATTATTTTTACTCAGATTTATTTGTTACAACAGGGTTTTATATGTTGTTTGTTTTTAGTCTGCAATTTACCAAGTTTTATAATCACACTGGTTCAGCTTATGTTCTAAGGGAAATGGGAACGCAGAAACATTAAGTATAAATTATGTAACTTGTTGTAGAAAGTAAACAGGTTAAATGGACAACTAAGGAAAGTGGCCCAGAGCTGAAATGATCTTTTTATCCATTCAACAAAAACATACTAAGTGCCAGGCCCTATGCAAGTGCTGAGAGTAAGCCAATGAACATTTGGAAATTGTGGTCCAGCTTTTTACTTAATGCTATGTAAATATTCTCCTGAATATATTTCTTATTTAGATTTTAGGGGACACTTAACTCCTATGTATGTTTTCTTCTCACACAAGTAAAATATTTATTAATAATATAATGAAATGTATAGTGAAATACATAAGACCTAAAATTTTCTATTTTAACCATTCTGATAATTTTTTTGTCATCATATGTGTAAGGAAAGTGTTAAGTCTATGTGCACTCAATACTGTAGATCTATGTGTATTGGACATTGTAAATATATCTAAGGAAGTAGCAAAAGTTCAGAAAGTGGAGACCAGTGTACCCTTCAGGAAACCTGGGAATCAGAGCATGGGACCAGCTTGGCAGCAAGTACTTGATCAGTATTTCTCAAATATGATCGATCTCGTTATAATGTGATGATGAAAAGTCACGACAAACTCATAAATAAAACAGGCATCTGGATTAAAGTAGGCAGTAAAAAATGGTCTCAAAGAAAATATAAGTGCTGTTGGACAGAAGCAAAATTTTATCCATATCACAAATATGTATAATACAGACTGGAGATCATGGAAGACTCAACATGCATTAATATTTAGATTACATTGGTACAATGGTCAAATCTGATTCTGCATCAACTAACAAATCAAGTTTTAATCAGTTAGCCTTTAGGTGACATAAACAACCTTTGCTTTTAGGATTGTCCACCATTTTTTTCTTTTTTTTTTTAAAGACTTTATTTATTTATTTGAAGAGAGAGAGTGTGCACAAATGGGGGAAGGGGTTGAAATGAGAGAACGAGAGAAGCAGTCCCTCCGCTGAGAAAGAAGCCCAAAGAGGGACTCAGTTCCAGGACCCTGGGCTCATGACCTGAGCCAAAGTCTTACACTTAACCAGCTGAGCTACACAGGCGTCCCTGCCAATCATCTCTTTTCTTTCTCTCTCTTTTTTTTTTAGATTTTATTTATTTGACAGAGAAAGAGATCACAAGTAGGCAGAGCAGCAGGCAGAGAGAGAGGAGGAAGCAGGCTCCCCGCTTGAGCAGAGAGCTCAATGTGGGCCTCGATCCCAGGACCCTGAGATCATGACCTGAGCCGAAGAGGCTTAACCTACTGAGCCATCCAGGCGCCCTGCCCATCATTTCTTATAGAAATATTTTTCACAATAAGAACAGCAGAAATGTGCTGAGTATTTTTTTTTACATATATTTTAGAAATGCGTTTTTGAAGAAATATTGCTAACACTGGGTTTTGGGGTTTTGTTTTGTTTTTACTGAACCTATTAATATCTTAGGACAGTTTGGGAACATTGTTCTATATGCCATGCCAAGCTATAAAGATCAATAAAAAGAATTTGGCCATATATAGCATCTCACCTTTTTTTTTTTTAAGTTTTATGAACACTGAGAACACTGAGAATATCTTCCAATCTATATGGTTGTGAGTGATCTCTACTACTTTATAGATTGGAACATTAAATAGAAAGCTAAAATGACCAATTAATTAATTCCCTTCCTTAGAATATCACCTCCGACAGACAAGGAGAAGAGCAGCTCTTTGTATGTATATCCTTAATCTGCTCCTTATTTACATTCCTAAAACACGTAGAGCAGACATGTAATGAATGTCTGCGGAGAAGAAGTAGTATGGCCTAAGTAGAACACATGAACTCAAATTCTAACTCTACCTCTTAACCGGTTGAGCAGTCATGGGAATTTTTTTTTGGGGGGGGAGGAATATTTGTTAATCTCAGAATTTGTTAATCCTGTAACATATGATGGTAATAATTTGTTCCACAGTTGCAATGAAAATTAAGTGATGTGATAAATAATGTGTCTGGTACAAAGCATGGGCACATAAGAGAGACTCAATGAATATTAGCTCCCTTCCCTTACTTTATATATTCTTTATACTGAAGTTGATCCTAGAAAAAATTATAAAGTGAAGTCCCCTTCCCACTTTCCCATTAAGTGCCCAAAGCTATTGCCATGTCTGGTGGGTTACTTTAGAGTGAAGGCATTTTTAGAGATTTGAGTTGCCTCTTTTGTCATTATAGATAACTTATTTTCCCCAAAGATTTTATTTAATTATTTGACAGAGAGAAAGAGATTACAAATAGGCAAAGAAGCAGGAAGATAAAGAGGCTGGAAGCAGGCTCCCTGCTGAGCAGAGAGTCTGATGTGGGGCTTGATCCCAGGACCTCTGGGATCATGACCTGAGCTGAAGGCAGAGGCTTAACCCTCTGAGCCACCCAGGAGCCCCTATAGATAGTTTTTTTTTTTAAATTTGGTGACCTTTGAGGTTTCTTTCAGCTCATCATTCTCCTGTTCTCTCTACCAAATTTCAACTTAACCTGATAAACTAGGCATCAGGGAAAACCCACTGCATATTGCCCAAGGCTTCCAGAGGTAATTTTCTGGCACAAGCAATTAGCTGCCCTAGGCAAAATTGCACAGTAGGCAAAGCTTTCCTCCTCTCTCTCTCACAGTCCCCATCCCCATACCTGTAGGGCTCCCTAAGTGCCTTCAGCCTGCCAGAGCACCCCCCCACCTACAATTCTCACTTCTACCCAAGCCTCAAATTCTAGGTCCGCCCCCCCCCCATATAATTTTCTGTTCTGTTTTGGGGGTTAATCTCAGCTAGGTTTTACAAGATAATCTGATCTAAAATTTTCTGATTGGCACCTACAGTTTAAAAAAGAATGTGTTAGCATACATAGTGAAATATTTATGGGAAATATCTCTGAACCGTTGAACTATTAAAATGTCCTTTGCTCTAGGCTAGCAGAGCTTGCTCCACCAGTTTTATCTTTTCTAAAAAAGAGGTAGGTCATTTTTTACATGCTTGCTTCTGAAATATTATTAATTCCTGTGGTAAATTAATCAATGCCAGCAGAGTTTTTAGATAACATGCATGTCTTGATGATTTTTTTTTTAATATTATTCTTTCACTACTTTTCCTCCACCTAGATAAATCGGGGTCTCCTAGGATTTCTCTGGGACCCTGGATATGTTTTGTTTGGTTATTTCATTGGGCCTATCATAGATACTAAGCACATATTCTTCTTAGCCAGCAACACAAGCAGCTTAGCACTTCTCTATTTCTTAGCATTTCTCTACTTCACATATTTATGTTAGCTGCACAAAACACTTGAGTTTGTGAGCCCCTACTCATTTTTTTAAGACATCCCATCCAAAAGTCACCTTTTTAATGAAGATTTGAAAATCAATCTTTTGCAGACTTATGGCAAGTTAGCTGCTAGTTGCTCCAATAAACACCTGGTCTTACACAAAGGGCCTCTGATAGAATAGTTGACTGCAAATGGAGTAGATCTTACAGCAGAGATATCAGACCTGGCATCCAGAAAGCAAGCACTCTTCAGAGGCGGACAGGGCTTGTGTGTGTGTGTGCCCTTCGGTTGCTCAGCGTAGGAAGTTACCTCCTTTGCGTCTAGGAGGAGGAACGTCTAGTAGGGCCTTGCACCTTCTAGTGGCTCTTAAGGCAGTACTTACCCTTAGACCCTATATACAGTGTCAATATGTATACAAATCTCATTCACATCATGCAACGTCTTTTCTTTTCCCCTTCTCACATGTAAACCGAGCTATTTTGATCATTTGAACTGCAGCCAGGACTCACTTCTTTGTTACCTTTTTCCTCCTCTAAGCACAATAAGCAAAGCTAACATGTCATGTCCCCAATTCTCCATTTCTATGACTGTCCCAAGACAGTGAACATAATGACGGTAGTCATCATTAATAAAAAGGCATAAATCTAGTGCTCTTGGTCGTTGCTACAAGCCTACCATATAGGAACCATTCTTCTGGTATTTTGATAACTGAACCTCCTTCGACTAGAGGTTGAAAGGAGATAATATTATTCCAACTCTTACTCTTTTGCAAACAGCATAATGGCAAAATTCCAGCATAATAATACTGGACATTTACATAATGCCCTTTTCACAGGCATTCATAGTGTTTTGCAAAATTTCTTAGGCATCATTTTCGATATTAGATAAGAAGAGAGGGGAGATGATTGATTCTAGATGGGGAAAGTGAGATAGGCAAAGTCTGGATCAAAGAAAGAAAGAATGAAAGAAAGAAAGGATTGAAAGAGAAAAATCCTGATAATGGATTCCTAACTCTGAACCTAACGTTTGTTCTTTCCACCGTTCTCCTGATAGCAAAGGGTTTTCCCTTTCCTTGAGTCTGCTATTCAATGTCACCAAGTGAACAGTGAAATGGAAAAGAACATTAAAATGGTCCTTAGAATTGGATTCAGCCAAAAGACATGTTTGGGAAGGCAGGGTTTATTAAAAATGGGCTCCTAATAAAACTATTTTTAAAAGTTAAAAGACCAATAACAAGTTAAAAGTAGGGGGAAATATTAAATAACCACAAAATGAGCAGCATCTTTGTGTATCCTAATGATAGAAGCTATAAGAAATTGTTAGCTAAAAAAAGACTAGACTATCCTTAAATAACCTAGAGGCAAGCAGTAATAAGTTATAATTCATCTGATAAATTTCTCAAAACAAAAATACATCCAGCTTGGACTCACTAGGGATTTTTCAGAGTACTAGATTTAGAAGAGGAAAAAAAAAAGTACATTGAAATAGAAAAGGGAGGAGAGGAGAGTAATATGTATAGTGATTAAAGTCTGAGTCTGATTTTGTAAAAAGCAGCAAAAAGAACTAGTGAACTAGTGATGTAATAATAGCCCCAGGGATTTAAAAAAGAATTTCCTCAAATATATCTAGGGGATAAGAAACACTGGAGAGAAAATAGGCCCATTAATAAATGATGAATGAGATGAAATGAGATTTTGAAACAGCTACTGAACCATTTTGGTTTTTTTTTAATAGATCTTTTAACAAGAAAACAAAAAAGGAACTAAGGATAGAGAAGGAACAAGACTTGTCAGCAGAATGCTGATAAATAACAAGTAAAGAAATTCAGTCCTTGCAAAAAAATAAGGATTTTCCAAATCAGCAAACTTGGGGGATATGCCTTCTACTGGGGATAAGAAGGAACTGAGTAATTTATATTCTGAACCACATTTTCCCTTGCATCTTCATCTAGCTGAGATGATCAAACCATAAACCCTAGGCACTGCTTTAACGTCAAATCAGCTGCATTTTATTCTCAGTCCTAATATCCTCAGATAATCTCACGTGCTTTAACAAACATTATCTCCTAGTGCCAAGCACTATACCAGGTACTATGAATATGAAGACTGAAACATTAGCCCCCTTTTCTAAACTGCTTTTTCTTTTTTTCTTAAGTCTTTTCTAATTGTTACCTTGGGCCTCTCCATTTCTGCTGAGGACCTCACTGGCCTTTCAACATACAGGAACACTCTCACACACATTTACCTGAAAGTATACAAGTTAATATATTTTCCCTTTACATGACATTTACCTATCTTCTATCCTAAATCAAAGACCTAGAAACTAAACTCCCATGACTTTAAACAAGCCAATCATATCCCTGAACCCTTCAGAAGGTCAGTCAGCCCTCTTCTGAGAAATATTAACAGTTTTAACTGAAAAAATGATTAATGTATCTGGTTAATACTTCAGACTTACAGAAGGATGGATATACAATTAAAAGTAAGTATTCCTCTCATCTTAAAACACCAGTTCCCTTCCCTAGAATGACTATTGAATTATTTATATAGTCTCTTGTATACTTTTCATATACAAACATAGGGGAATGAATATCTTTTTTTAAAAGGAAACATAAACAAGAGCTGAGTTTAAATCCTGTTCTGCATTTTGCTGTTGTTTTTTTTTAAGTTGATACTTATTTTGGGCAGCTTTCCATATCAGCACATGGAGATCTTTATAATGGCTGCATTAAAAAACCCAGCTATATAATATAGCATTCCATTGCACAGATTGCTGTAATTTACTTAGCAAGTGTCCTATACAGCACATATTGATTGCTTCCTCTCTTTTACTATTACAATGAGCTATGTTATTTATGCATCTGAAAAAAGGAGTTAGTAATATACTTTTGTGCAGAGTTAATGCAAAAATTAAATGAGAGATTTATGTGAAACCATCTAGAATACCTGGCACATGTTAGGTATTTTTGGAAAATGTTAGCTAAATAAATGAATTGAATGAGGGCCCAAATGAACCAATAGTGTTTCCAATTTTGTTTCCCATCTGATGTTTCCACCCTGTATAATGAGAGCCTCATGAAAGTAGGGATCAGTCTTGTCTGGCTTCATTCACTGCTGAATCTCTAGAGCCTAGAACAGTGCCCGTATATAGTATATGTTTAAATAAATAATTGGTTAATGGCTAAATATCATCAACCATCATTTTTCATTTCCTCTGACCCACAGTTTTAATGTAAAAGGGCCTATTTAAGATGAAAGACAGTGTAGGCTTTTTGCAAGTGAGATTATTAGTAATTTGATTCTGAGAAAGGTCAAAGAGCAAGGCCTCTCCCAGATGGGTATGGGACCCTGGCAACTCAACCTGTCCAGCCTGCCCAAGCTACTCTCACTTGAAAGGAGGCTGTACGATCAGCAAGTTTTATAAGCCTCTTGGGATATCATTAAAGGCAGAATTTCTGAAAGTGATTTTAATCACATTCAAGAAATAAGAATAGGTACAATAGGGGTACATAGCCCTGCCACCAAGTATGAGGCCCGGTAGCTACCCTCCTTGCCCTGGGGATCAACCTGTTAAAGCCATCGTTTGTGAATTAATCACTGTTTTCAAATATAAATCACAATACAGTAGAGGATTTCTTCATGATAATATCACACTCACTAGCATTGGGTTCACCCTCGGTGCACCATGAGAATATGTTCCCTATGGGAATATCAATTTTTCTGTGTGTTGCAGGAAGAAAATAAGTTGCCAAATGCTGGTTTCAACTAGGGTTTTCAGGTCCAATTTCTAGAGCCATGTTGTTGTGTATGTGGGATAACCAAGGTCTTAAACTTGAGGGTGATGGTATAACTGAAATAAGTTGTGTTGGGTCTCACTTGGCTCATTCTCAACTTGTTCTCCTATTAGGAAACACACAGTTGGGAAATCACAGAGTAATTATTAGCACAATACTCCCTTCACTCTTCACTTCTTGAGTGGAGAAATATGCACCCCAAAGTAGAGAGTGCCCTTTGATTGCAGAGCAAGAATCTTTTAAATCCTTTTCCTATCACTGCCTCTCCCAGCCTCACACAGATGCAGCTGCTCCTGAAAAAATTCACTCTCACTGACCAACTTCTGCAAATCCGGAACATCCAGCCCTTGCCTCTATCTCTTCTCCCCCACCTCCCTGATGGCATTAGCAGTAATTGTGCTTACTCAGACGCTGCATGATGGGGTGCCCGGATGGCTCAGTCTTTAAGCTTCTGCCTTGAGCTCAGGTCATGATCCCCGAGTCCTGGGATCCAGCCCCACATGGGGCTCCCTGCTCAGCAGGAAGCCTGCTTCTCCCTCTCTCACTCCCCCTGCTGTGTTCCCTCTCTGGCTGTGTTTCTCTCTGTCAAACAAATAAGTTAATCTGGGGGCAGTTTTCCCTTCTCACCTTCAGTGCTGATTGGGTATCTAAAACAGATACCCTTTGTTGTCGGAATTATCTCCAAGTTACTTGGAGGATAGTTTTTTGTTTTGTTTTCTATTTTTATATTATTTTTTTCTAGATATAGATGTTTCTATATTTTCTTTTCCTCCATACTTTCTGTTAAGTTGTACTGATTTTTATAATAAGAAAAAAGTCTTCAATATTCAAAGTTTCTACATCTTAGAGAAATTTTAGGAAATCCAGAAAAATAGAGGAAAAATATAATCACTAATAACACCTTGATTGTAGTGCATCTAATTCAGTCTTCTCAAAACACACACATATGCACACATGCACACACACACACACACACACACAAACTGTACTGTTCTTTATTATTTTAATTTTTTTAAGATTTTATTTATTTGACAGAGAGAAACACAGTCAGAGAGGGAACACAGCAGGGGGAGTGAGAAAGGGAGAAGCAGGGTTCCCGACGAGCAGGGAGCCCGAAGTGGGGCTCGATCCCGGGTCTCCCGGATCATGACCTGAGATGAATGAAGGCAGTCACTTAACCAACTGAGCCACCCAGGCGCCCCTCTTTATTATTTTAGTTAATATTGTTTGTTGAGTATTTTCTCTTTTTATTAAACATATTTCAAAACATGATTTAATGGCTCCTTTGCATTTTATTGTACGGATATATCATAATTTATTCATCCTTTTTCCTGTCATTGGAAATTAGATTGTTTCCAGTTTTTCAATACTTTATAATAAGTGGTCATTAATCTTTTATCTATGATATTTCCTTAAAATAGATCATTTAAAATTAGAATTCCTGAGTCAAATCCTATAAATATTTCCTTAAAATTTTATTTATTTATTTATTATTTTTTTATTTTTTTAAAGATTTTATTTATTTGACAGAGAGAAACACAGCCAGAGAGGGAACACAAGCAGGGGGAGTGAGAGAGAGAGAAGCAGGCTTCCCTGCCGAGCACGGAGCCCGATGTGGGGCTCCATCCAGGGTCTCCAGGATCATGACCTGAGCTGAAGGCAGTCGCTTAACCAACTGAGCCACCCAGTCGCCCCTTAAAATTTTTTTTAAAAGATTTTATTTATTGGGCACCTGGGTGGCTCAGTGGGTTAAAGTTTCTGCTTTCGGCTTGGGTCATGATCTCAGGGTCCTGGGATCGAGGCTCACATTGGGCTCTCTGCTCAGCAGGGAGCCTGCTTCCTCCTCTCTCGCTGCCTGCCTTTCTGCTTGCTTTGTGATCTCTCTCTGTCGAATAAATAAATGAAATCTTTTAAAAAAAGATTTCATTTATTTATTCGACAGAGAGAAACACAGCTAAAGAGGGAACACAAGCAGGGGGAGTGAGAGAGGTAGAAGCAGGCTTCTTGTCAAGCAGGAAGCCCAATGTGGGGATAGATCCCAGGACTCCGGGATCATGACCTGAGCCGAAGGCAGCCACTTAATGACTGAGCCACCCAGGTGCCCCCATTTCCTAATACTTTATGAAAAATTCCATCTGTACCCCAAAATAGAGAGACCAATATAAAGAACTCCCCATACGTATTACCACAGTCAAAATGTACCAAAATCATGCAAAATCTTTATCTTTGCAGTTACTGATGTACAGTATATTGCCTAATTGCTTTTCAAAAATGTACCAGTTTTCACACACACCATGCCTCAGCACTTTAACCAGTAGTGAGCATTTTCAATATCTAATCTCTGCTGGCTAATTTGGTCATCTATTTCAAACATAAATTGGCATTCCATTGCCCTATTGTCCATTTCAGATCTTCCATGAATTCACTTCATCCGATGGTATAGTTTCTATCTTTCAGGTTTGTCCGCCTGTCTTCAGTCCCCCAGAGGAGCTCAGACTTCAGCGGACAGTCCTCTTCAGCCTCTGGAGAATGGATGTGGCAGCAGCTCTTCTCTGAGACTCTATAGTTGCTGTACCCGGGCAGCACAAGCCCAGCTGATTATCTCATTACTTGTCGGGACTTATTAGGAGTAATGATTGAGGGTTGTTGGCAGCTTTTAATCTCATCCTAACAGCTTCCATATGTCAGCCTTCTTCAAGGTTTGCATCTTTGCTGAGTAGACTGAAATTTAGAATATATAGTTAAATATGGCTTTTTATATGCATTATCAAAACTGGGTTGCTCTATTTCTAAAGAAATTGAATATCTCACTAGCTTAACATTTTTATTTGATGCTAGATGTTTATAAGCAAAGAATTTTATTATTATTGTGTAAGTAACACAATGGCTCTATGGTGTACTAGAAAGATTACTAAGATGGGAATAGAGTCAAAGCGTGGGCTTGACTCTGTTATTAACCAGTTATGTAATGCTAGGTTAGTTTTAAAACCACTTGAGGTTTAATTTTACTCTTCCAGTTCTAAAATTCCACAACTTAGAAATACCTTGATATAACCTATTACCCATTTGCTATTTAAAATGCACTTTAAAAGATGATAAATAATAAAGAACGAAATCCTGCCATTTGCAATGATGTGGATGGAACTGGAGGGTATTATGTGGAACGAAATAAGTCATTCAGAGAAAGACAATTATTGTATGATTTCTCTGATATGAGGACTTTGAGAGGCAGGGTGGGGGGCCGTGGGGGTTAGGGAGGGGAAAAAAATGAAACAAGATGGGACTGGAGAGGGAGACAAACCATGAGAGACTCTTAATCTCAGGAAACAAAGTGAGGGTTGTGGGGGGTGGGGGAGATAGGGTGGGTGATGGACATTGAGGAGGGTATGTGCTATGGTGAGTGCTGTGAATTGTGTAAGACTGATGATTCACAGACCTGTACCCCTGAAGCAAATAATACATTATAGGCTAATAATAATTTATTTTTTTTAAAGATTTTATTTATTTGACAGAGGGAAACACAGCCAGAGAGGGAACACAAGCAGGAGGAGTGAGAGGGGGAGAAGCAGGCTTCCTGCCGAGCAGGGAGCCCGATATGGGACTCGATCTCAGGTCTCCAGGATCATGACCTGAGCCGAAGGCAGTCGCTTAACCAACTGAGCCACCCAGGCGCCTAGGCTAATAATAATTTAAAAAAATTAAAAAGATGATAAATACAGCACCTGCCTGGCTCAGTGGGGGGAGTGTGCCACTCTTGATCTGAGGGTTGTACATTTTTTTTTTATTGTTACTTAAATTTTTTTTTCCCAGTATTCCAAGATTCATTCCCCATTCCCCACACCCAGTGCTCCACGCTTTAGGTGTCCCCAGTACCCACCACCAGGCTCTCCCATCCCTCCACCCCCCTCCCTCAAAGTCCCTCAGTTTGTTTCTGTGTCCAAAGTCTCTGTTGTTTCATTTCTTTCCCTGGATTACCCTAGTTCCCCTTTACTTTCCTTCTCCCACTGTCCTCCAGGTTACCTGAGGGTTGTACATTTGAGCCCACCTTGGGTATAGAGATGGCTTAAAAATAAAATCTTATTTAAAAAATTAAAAATGTAAAAGATGATAAATGGCATGGTAATTGTTATATTGTCTATAGGAGTAAAGTAAGTCACCCAGCTTTGTGCTGCTGATAACAATGTTTAACAACTGGCTCTCTAAGGAAAAAAGCCCTGATAAATATCCTTGGTCTAGTTCCATAGTATAAACATTCCCACCTGGGTAATTTAAAGCCACCAACTCAAAGTCACTGAGAGTAGAACTGGAAAGAGATAGGCACAATCGTCTCACAAGCCCATGTGAGCTAAACTGGAACACCACCGGCCCTGCACTATGTACTATTCCAGGTAGAATACTTTATGCGGTGAGTAACAACATCTGGCTGTCCGTGGTTTAAACAATAAGGGCATTTAACTTTTTCACAAGACAGGAAGTTATAAGTGGTTCAGAAGTCATTTCAGCAGTTCTACCACATCAGAGGGCTGGGTTCCTTTCTGTTACTCTCCTGGCCTTCCTCCTTGTTGGAGAATGGCTGCAGTACCTCCAAGGTTTTTGTCCTGAAAAGACGGTGTCCTGAGTAGGAAAGAAAAGATAAAGCGTAAATATACTTTTGGGGGGTGGAGGCTGGGCTCTCCTTTAATTAAAGAAGGAACATTCTGCCTGGAAACCCCAGCAGTCTTCCCCGCATTTCACTAGCCAAAACTGAGTCACATATCCATACTTAGACCTCTCATTGGCAAAGAGGATCTGAATCCTCATGACTGGGTCAGAGCAATTGTGATCTCAACCCCGGGACAGGACCTAAGACAGAAAGAGGAAGTAGCATTGATAAAGGCAATGACAACATATGAAGTCCTGATGCTTTCAACTATCAATTTCATTTCCATTTTTAAGTATTGAATCTGTTCAATGGGCAAAAGCAAAGAATATATCTGTCCCTCTTTCACCGTGATCACATGCCTGAGAGTGGCTTTTTAGAGGATTTATCAGAAGTCCTCTATACACTTAAGCCCATTAACCTTTTTAAACTTATGTTCCGAGGACAGCATTATTTTTAAATGTCGATCCATATCATAACTTAACTTCCAAGGAAATTTTAATTAATGTGAACCCTGGGTGCCTGGGTGGATCAGTTGGTTAAGCAACCATCTTCAGGTCAGGTCATGGTCCCGGAGTCCTAGTATCGAGTCCCACATCAGGCTCCCAGCTCCACAGGGAGTCTCCTTCTCCCTCTAATCATCTCCCCTCTCGTGCTCTCTCTCACCCTCTCTCTCTTCCAAATAAATAAACAAAACTTAAAAAAAAATTAATGTGAACCTCTTAAATCAAGCTTTGTAACTATTTGGGCACAGTAGTAAAAACAGTCCTTAATGAATTAAAAAGTTTGAGTCAACATCTAATTCAGGGCTTTTATTGTCATGATATGTTACTATGTAATGTGTTTCATTTTATTTATTAATACATGCTGCTTGGTTTATGGATTAAGTTTATAACACATGTATCAAAGTAAGTGGAAAAGGAGTCTGATGTGGTATATTAAACAAGTCTCTGAAAGAACTTTTCTGTGTGTAGAAAAGAGCAGCTTATAAAACCAGAATATTTCCAGCTTTGTCACCCAGGAGTATATAGTCTTTAAAAAATACAATTCTTGCACAAATTTTACTTCTTTAATATTATTCCAATTATCCCTTACTGTCCACTCATTATTTATTGGCCAATGCAAATTTTTAAAAAGCAGAAAAATGCTTCTATGCAGAAGTAAGGCTTAATAATATGACAAATATCATTTTTTATGTTTAGTATTTGATCATAGAAGCAGTGTAGCTGACAACAGTACATAATTTGGTATTTTTATTTCGTAGTGCCTAAAATTACACATAATTACTATTAAAATTTAAATAACACAACAGAGGAATACCTTAGATTGTTCAGGTTTTTCAGCTGAGGTAGCAAATGAACCTATATGAACAGCCAAACCAAGATTAGAGCATTTTCTGCTCATTTGAAGATTCTTTTTTTGAAGATTTTATTTATTTATTTGAGAGAAACACAGCTAGAGAGGGAACACAAGCAGGGGGAGTGAGGGAGGGAGAAGTAGGCTTCCCGCCCATCAGGGAGTCCGATGCGGGGCGAGATCCCTGGACTCCGGGATCATGACCCTAGCTGAAGGCAGACAACCAACAACTGAGCCATCCAGTCGCTGCCTCTGCTCATTTTAGACTACTAAGCCTTCTGATTCTGGCTATGCACTATGACTAGACTGTCTAATTTGAGATGAATTATATACCTCTTAATCCTTTATGAATTTTACATTTTATCTATGTGATGCTTTTTTATAGCCCCCAAAATGCTAAACAATAGATATCAAAAATTATCTGCTGTTTGTGGTTTTTGGTTTCATATTATTTTGAAAAGAGTTACCTCTGTCGTTCACGCTGACATACTGAATCTAAATCTATCAAATTAAGAAATTAGGTCAAATTGACATTTCATATAATTGAAGCAAAGCACTACTTGAATTATCTGTATTTAAATGCTTGTCTAAAAATGATCATTTAAATGCAAGGAAAACAAAACCAAAAATATCTTAGTCTAGAAAATAAATTTATCTTGAATTCAGGTTCCAAAATGGTAGTCTGCAAGTCAAATGAAGTCCGTGAATGTATCACTTTGTATAGCATTTAAAAATCAAGAGGTCACATAAAAACCCAGATTTCTACTTTATCTTGAAAATCATTAAGAATTGGCAGTAATGGGGGGGGTGCCTCGGTGGTGCAGCGGGTTAAGCCTCTGCTTTCGGCTCAGGTCATGATCTCAGGGTTCTGGGATCGAGTCCCACATTGGGCTTCCTGCTCAGTGGGGAGTGTGCTTCTGCTTCCCCTCAGCTCATGCTCTCCTGTCTGTCTCTCTCTCAAATAAATAAATAAAATATTTTTTAAAAAATTGGCAGGAATGGGTTTGAATTTTCAACTTGAGTTGAGTGGTGGCCCCCATCTCCACATCACTATAGACTAGGTCTCTGGTCCCCTTTATCCCTGCATAGTCTCTACCATGCAATGAACTCCACATTTACTCTTAACACCCATACGCTGCCAGCTTCTTTCATTTAAGACATCTACTCTGCTTCTAGTTTTGCAGGTGTGCCCTGATAAAGGACTTTCATCCCATTTCCCTGCCAAGGTTCACATCTGAGGGGTCTTATTGCCAAGATGGATATTTTTTTCCCTCATTTACAGAAAGAGACCCATAGCAGCCCTGGAATTCTGCTCTATACCTGGAAAGTCCAAAGAATAAGGATATTATCTTGTCTCCTTTGATTCTATAACCCTGAGGCTGGGCAGGTCTAGGACATATAATAGGATTTTTAAAATATAAGACAAACAAATGATTCTTGAATGCATATTTCTAATTTCTGCCATCTACTAAACATTATTTGTAAGGACAGTCAAAAAAATTAAGGTGTAGGCGCCTGGGTGGCTCAGTCATTGGGCATCTGTCTTCGGCTCAGGTCATGGTCTCAGGGTCCTGGAATGGACCGCATCGGACTCTCTGCTCGGCAGGGAGCCTGCTTTCTCCTCTCACTCTGCCTGCCTGTGATCTCTCTCTCTGTCAAATAAATAAATAAAATCTTAAAAAAAAAATTTAAGGTGCAGGGTGCCTGTGGCTCAGTCGTTGGGCATCTGCCTTCTGCTCTGGTTATGATCCTGGAGTCCCTGAATAGAGTCCCGCATTGGGCTCCCTGCTTGATGGGAAGCCTGCTTCTCCCTCTCTCACTCCCCTTGCTTGTGTTCTCTCTCTAGCTGTGTTTCTCCATGTCAAATAAATAAAATCTTTAAAAAAAAATTTTAAGGTGTATTTAGAAGCCTATTGACTCCTTTATAATCACTAGCCCATAGGATCTGGATCTCTTTGAGGTAAATTCTGTGGACCTTGTATCTCCTTATTGACTGGTTAAACTCTGCCATTTTAAGAGATTCTACTTTTCCTATTTGCAATGTACTATAGTCCCCTAATGGAACTGAAGTCTGGGCACCCTAATAGCCCCTCAAGTCCATCTTGTCCTACCTTCCACTTTACCCAACTGTGCACCTGAAATCCCAATATGCCTTACAAGTGGATATACCCAAAATGTAACAGTCAATTCCATCAATCCATTCTCTATATCCACAAGCAAACATCCTTTACAGATGTATGCACACAGATGTATACACACATGCACACATACAAATACATACAAAGATGAATAAAAATAGAAAATGTTTTTGGTTCCAATCTATTTTATCCATATATTTAAAACATATGTACAAACAGAATACTTTTGCTCATTTGTTTACTTATACTTCTCTAGAAAGGATCAGAAGGGATTTATTAAAATCATAAAAAAGAAAAAGCTTATTTAAAAACTCAGGACCAAGAAAAATACTAATTAGGTTAAAAGGGTAAATGTCCAAAGTCACAAAATTATCATTGAGATTCCTAGCAAACCAGAAGGGAGGGGAACCAGTTTGCTGATACAGCTCTAAGAAAAATATATGCCAGTATTTTCCTACAGAAGAAACACTTTCTTTAGCACTGAATTCTGAAAGAAATTTATGATTTGTGGTAACCTGTGGGCAAGGGTGGTGGCCAGGGAGAGTCAGTGATGGAATGATGTCTTGGATAATTCGCTTCACCAACACAGGAAGCTTTCCTAACATTTTCTCAGGGCATTCCAAGTGAAAGGTGAAGGTGCGACACAAAATATGACTCAGAGGAGAGAGTTCTACAGATGGCCCAGAAAAAAACCAACTCAAGTAAGCAGCTTTCTGCTGATGCACTGTGATCAGAGAAGAAATCTTTTTCTTTTTTTTAAAGATTTTATTTATTTATTTGACAGAGAGAAACACAGCCAGAGAGGGAACATAAGCAGGGGGAGCAAGAGAAGGAGAAGCAGGCTTCCTGCCGAGCAGGGAGCCCAATGTGGGACTTGATCCCGGGTCTCCGGGATCATGACCTGAGCTGAAGGCAGTCGCTCAACCAACTGAGCCACCCAGGTGCCCCCAGAGAAGAAATCTTGAAGTGGTATTTCTCAAAGGCCAGGCCACAGATCACACATCAGAAAAACCAGGAAACGCTTATTAAAGTCACATGTCCTGCACATCTACAGAGTCAAAATCTCTGGGGATGAGTCTGGAAATCTGCAGATTTTACAAGTTTCCCAGGGGATTCTTAAATACATCAGAGCCTAGAACCACTGCCCTAGAGCACTAGTCTTTAGATTTTTTTTTCTCTATGTTCTTAAAGAATTTTCACATGTTTTGTATCATTTCGTATGTTTTTAGGTTAACATCTAAAATTTGTTATTGTAAGTTTAGCCAGTTACAAGAACACATAATTCCCGGCATATTATAATACTGACATTTTCAAATAAATCTTTTATATAACTTTAAAATGTATGCAATTAATCTTAAAAACCCATATCCAGTAATATCTAAAACCATGACTAAACCCTTCTTCAGCAGTCAAAATTTTTTATGTTTTCTTCCTTGATCTCATATTTCTACCACACTTCCCCACAGAATTTTATTCAAATACAATGTATTATGCTTGGGAGATTGTGTTGTTTTTTGGGCTTTGGGTGTTTCTTTTTTAAGATTTTATTTATTTATTTGAAAGCGTGAGTGAGAGAGAGAGAGAACACAAGCAGAGGTAGGGGAAAAAGGAGAAGACTCCTCACGGAGCAGAGAGGCTGCCTTGGGGCTCCATCCCAGAACCCTGGGATCATGACCTGTGCTGAAGGCAGAGGGCTCAACCAGCTGAGCCACCTAGGTTCCCCTAAAGACTTCTTTTTTATCACCTTATTATACTTCTCTGCAAAATATGTAACATTGAATTTTTTTTTTACTCCTTATAACCTTAAGATTTTTTCAGAATTGCACTGGCACTGTAATTATTAGTACACAGATAAGAAAAAATATTTTTAAATGAATAATATTAGGTATAACAAGTTATTTTGGAAATGTTCCTATTAATTGATGGGTTGATGGTCTTCTCCATTTTTTTTAAAGATTTTATTTATTTATTTGACAGAGAGATCACAAGTAGTCAGAGAAGCAGGCAGAGAGAGAGGAGGAAGCAGACTCCCTACTGAGCAGAGAGCCCAACTCAGGCCTCGATCCCAGGACCCTAAGATCATGACCTGAGCCAAAGACAGAGGCTTTAACCCACTGAGCCACTCATGCACCCCTCTCCTCCATCTAATTCACATATTTATAGGTGAATATTACTTACCACCAGAATAATACAGGCTTTAGAATCAATTTTATTTATATTATTTGTTTTACATTAATACTGAGAAAATTTGTTTACACAGAAAAGTAGGAATGGAAGGTATTTTGTTATAGTCGTGTCACTAAAGCCTTTGAACTCTTTCTGAATTATAAGCCAAACTCGTATAGTAATTTATCATCAAATCTCATTTGTAATAAATTTAAGCAGACAATTGGATTAGGGCATCCTTCAATTTTGTTGAAAGCAAAGAATTGGAAACCATCTGACCTGCAAAATAATTTGCAATCTAGTCATTAACAATCATTCTCTCTCTCTAACCCCAACATCAGCATTTTGAATTGTGATTAGTTTAATGCCCTAGTTTAAAAACCCAGAGGATTTTAAAACACATCCCCAGAGCAAATCACTGAAGTAAGACTGTTTCTCTTACCTCAAGTCACGCAAGTAAGATTTCAGATGGTTGAAAGGAATTCCACCTTAACAAGAGGGGGAAAGGTGATTAAGCAAAAAGAGATGGGGAAAGTGGGCAAGGAACATTTGCAGGCAGATCCATTTCAGTAAAGAGTACTTATAGAAATTGAGGATCCAGGGAAAGACTCACTGAAAACCACCCTCCTTTCCTCATTTCTTGAAATGCCTTTTGTGAAATTTCACATACCTCAGTTTGAAGACCATTGTACTAAGTATCTGGACACAACTGAGAGAATGCATCACTTTCAAGAAGATCTCAACAACAACACAGGGAGTTCAAGGCAACTGAAATGTATCTCAGTCTTCCTAATTACCAGGATTCACTCCGGATGTAGAGCAGCCTAGCTTGGGACAGCTATAGGGAAGTAAGCAGACAATAACAGCCAGCACAAGGAGAGGTGGGTGATCTTTAAAAGCCTACAAGGTTTGCTTATGATTTTGCCAGCATTTCTCTCCTTATTTTAGTTAATGGAATTCTTATAATGTCTTTAAGGGTTGAGCTGACTCTGGGTCAGAAAGGACCAGAAGGTCTTCCTGTTTCCTCCCTAAGGAATTCTGTAATTTTGTTGTTGCAACCAAAACTGAGGGAGAGGAGGATAGGAAAGCTTCTTTCTCTCTCTCACTTTTTTTTAAATATGAAAACAATTGCCTCTACTCTTGGAGACCTGGCTTAATTAGACTAATCTGATTTTTTAACTGGTAAAACAACGCTAAAATGTTACTGTTCTGAGTTCTCTAATTATAGAGCAATCTCGCTTTTTCTTAACAGATGCTAAAATCAAATGCTACAATGTTGGATGAGGTCATGGTGAATAGCTTGTTATAAGGGCTATTTTGAGTTACCATGTGAATTTCAGTGGCTATTATGCAGTGACAAAGAAACAATGTTTACCCCTGGAAAAAATTATGATTTGCTACTATAATTTACCTAAACATTGGTGAGTTTCCACAAGTTATTTCATAAGAAATATGTCACTGACCATAGTGTCCTGTTCTTCTACCTTAGACTCCTTAAATTCAATCCCTTCCTGGTTTCCCCTCTTAGCCACCACCTCTTCATTTTCCTCCCTGCATAGCTGGAACGCCATGATCCATGCTCTCCTTGATGGATCCTCTTACCAGCGTGTTCAGCCCCCTTACTCCTTGAACTTCTGCTTATCCATTCTGCCAAGTCGCAGCTCAGAGTCAAACAACCATCTGTTCTCCCTACTATTGCTTCTAGCTTGCCAAGTACTGCTGGAAAAATTGTATAACTGCTGATTCATGCCATGACAAATCTGCAACTCCCAAACTCACCTTGACCTTTAGCACTACTTGGCGATCCTTTTACTCTTGCCTGGTTGACTTCCTTTTTCACTGCTCAGGTGCTATTCCAAACCTCAAGTCATTGCTCCTCCCAAGTTTCCCAAGATGCTTCCTCAAATCAACAGATGACCTAACTTTATACCTCAGGAAAATATCAGTGTTCAACTTTCCTCCTTTCCACTTCTTTTTTTTAATAAAGATTTTATTTATCTATTTGATAGAGAGAGAGTGAGAGAGTACACAAATAGGCAGAGTGGCAGGCCCAATGTGGGGCTTGAGGCCAGGACCCTGGGATTATGACCTCAACTTTAGGTAGATGCTTGACCAACTGAGCCACCCAGATGTTCCCCTCCTTTCCACTTCTAATGGTCATTTTTACCTTCACCCTCCCTATCTCTATCCCAGAGATAATGTATTCTATCCATTATTCCCATTCAATACTAGTTTTTGCTTTTAAGTTCTTTATTATAAAGCCTGTATACATTATTACAAGACAAATACTCTTCTTGAAAGTATTTTCCAAGTTGAAGAAACAGGCATTGGAATGTTAGGGAATGAAGGGTGCTGATTGGCTACAGAAAAGAGCACATCAGAATAGCAAGTGTTCCTCCCTGTACAATAATTTGCAAGTAAGGACACAAAGGAAGGTGAGTTGGGATGCTGTGTGTTCACTAAGTCTTTTAAAATTCTCACTTTATTCTGTCAACCAAATGTCAAGACTGAAATTCAAAGAGGTCGTGCTTTAGTATCACTGCCACTTTTGTTCTTTACTGTTTGCTACCACCTATATCTACCATCTAAAAAACTAATAATAATTAGTCCACTTAGTTCTTTCTTTTAACTCTGTGAAGTTTCCTCACCCCTACTCACTCCAAACTTTTCAAGGGAACTCCTAGGACAATCAGTGTGAATCACATTGTGCTCCAGCTGATATGACTGTTTTCATTTAATGTCATGTCACATACATAATTTACAAGTGACACGTATTTGCTTTAGAAAAAGTATTCATTGAGACAGCCTGAAGAGATGTTTTGCTATGAGCGTACTTATGGGAGATATGTATCAGATCCAACCAGGGGTAGATCCAGGTTTTTTTTGGACCATGAAATGTATATAATTTGTGGAAGTCTCTCTTTATAAATAAAAATATGAAATTATGAATATAAAATAAGGTACGTGGCCTTTGAGAGAGGCCTGTAAAGATGAAGGGTTCTATTAGCCCCATATAAATCAGTTTTTTTTTGTATTTTGTATTACTTAAGGCATTATACAATCCCCAAACCCAAACTAACCAAAACCACACTAAAAAGTGAGCACCTGACATTAAGACAGGATTTTCATATAATATTACATTTAATTCTCATTCAGATCTTTTTATTTACCATTCTCATTTTTATAAAAGTGGTACCCAAGGCTCAGAGAATTTGGTAACTTGCTCACAGTCAGCTCACTTCTCACATTGAAGCCAAGATTCAAACCAAGATCAGACAAACTAAATCTTAAGTTATTTCCACTACAATAGTCGGCCTTTAAGGTTTTCTAAAACATGAAGATGTTCAGTTTCTTTGGAGGACATCTCTAGAAGATGCCCAGAAATGATCAGTTAATACTTGAAATTGACATGACATAATTCACATTGAGAACCACACTAAAAATACTGCCCTAAAACTGTTTTTAAAGGGCATGAAGAAACAAATGTGTAACTCTCTGAGTTATTTTCTGCTCACTAAGTTACATAGATGAAGACAGAAGGTCTTAAGGTCTAGGAGAAACATAGTTCTGGCAAGGAGAAAAAAAATGGGGGCAGAATCAGAATCTGAAGGTAAGTGTAGAATTATTTTTTCTCAGGAAAAAGCTGGCTGTGGAAGAACATACTTGACAGTATGGATTTTTCACAAATTATATTCTCTTGCTATGTGTACAATATTATTCTTCCTTGCCACTGTAGCATATCAAGTTTTAAAGATAGGAAACTGATGACAATTGGCTCATATATTACTCAATATTATACTCATACTTTAAATTTGCTAGTTTGGCCTCTATTTTTCAAAAATATCTCTTAGAGGTTTTCTCTCCTTCTTCTAAGACCCTCAGAAGGTAGATGCTTTATATTTAGCTTTTCCTTACTCTCAGAATCTGGTACTGTGCCCTACAGGTGGTAGATATTTCACACAGGTTAACTGCCATGGAAGATGGTGTTCACAAATTAATGTTCACTGGCTACAGTTTTCTAGGAATTCCATAATATAGATATGTTCTGATTCTATCCCATTCAGAGACTTTGGAATAAAATATTGGGCATTATAATAAAATAAAATATAAGGCAAGAATTGATCAGATGTATCTAATAGTATTTTCCTTCAACACGCTGTCATTGATGTTAGAGATACTTAAAAGACCTGTTGATTCTGTGGTCTTAGGGCCATTGTGACTCAAGCTGTAGCTAAAATCAGTCCAATGCAACAAGAGATTGAAGAACCACAGCAGAAAAATGATGACTTAGCTGAAGGGAACAAGAAGGCACATGTTTCCAAGAAGACCTTTCTATCCTTAGAGTAATAATTTCCCTTCAAAATGACAAGTGGTTCGAATGCTTCAGGATCTTACTTGCCTTCAAAAACAAGGTTAGTCATGGACAGAAGATGCCAAGTGATAACTATGCAGAGGGAAGGAGGGTCTCTGTTATTAACTTAAGCTAAAAGCAGATATTATTCTTCCCACAGATGTTCCAGAATAGATGACAGCTACTTGAAGGAGTTGAATGAGGACTTAAAGCTAAGGAAGCAGGAACTGCTAGAGATGCTAAAACCACTTGAAGATAAGAACAGTCTCTTATTCCAGAAGTTGATGTCCAACTTGGAGGAAAAGCAAAGAAGGTAAAGGCTCTCTACTCAGGGTTTCCTAAGGGGGAAAGGGGCTAGAGAACTTTAATCCAGAGGATTAACAATGATTATTTACATTTTTTTAAAAAGAGTTTATTTATTTATTTGAGCGAGAAAGAGTGAGTGAGAGAGAGCATGAGAGGGGAGAAGGTCAGAGGGAAAAGTAGACTCCCCGTGGAGCTGGGAGCCCGATGTGGGACTTGATCCTAGGACTCCAGGATCATGACCTGAGCTGAAGACACTGGTTTAACCAACTAGGCCACCCAGGTGCCCCAATTATTTACATTTTAAAAAAGATTTAGACATTAACTACATAAAGAATTTGTAACCACAAAATCAGTGGCAAGTAAGCCTTTGTTTTCTGTTAGTAAAATTAAATATGATTCAACCCTTATCTCAAGGGGTTACATTTACTACTCTTTTTCCCTAGGGTGCCCACCCAAAAAACAGAGAAGAGCCTTCAATATTTCAGTCCGTCTTGGTTACACTGATAGCTCTTTGTTCATGTTTGTAGAATCACATTACCATAGACGACTCCATTCTTCCCATGCCAAGCAATGAAATAGAAAAATCTTATGACTCTAGGAGTCCTATGGATTTAGGGTCTGGCTTCTCTAAATATACTAGGCAGATGAAGTCTCAACTCTTATCTAGGGCACTCACTGTTCTTGGGGCGCACCAACTCTGTTTCCCTTCTAGTCTCAGATAATATTTCCATAATGGATCTACCTTCATTCTCTACCCTTACTGTAGGCATCCCAGGGAGCTCAGACTTTTGAAGAACAAAAGCCAGACAGAAAATTGTGGTCAAGCACCAGCTACCTACAAGCAGACACAAACTTCTCTTAGGGCAAGAGAACACAAAGTTTTTCTTCTCTGCTTATAATTAAGGAGGGAAAAGAATAGTAAATGTAAACATAAATTAATGCCTTTAAAGAATAGAGAGACTTTGACTAACTTGGTATTGCTTCAGAGTTTGTTAGAAATTTCTTGATAGCTTGGATTGTGTGTTGAGAGCTACTATAAAGATATAAGGGGTTTCCTCAACTAACTCAAGTATCTTTTATATGAAAAATATAAGCAGATATGGGGTAGGGCATAATTCTGGAATTTATGCTGAAGACAACAGATTCTTTGACCTCATTTCTTCACAGGGGCAAAATCATCCTTTCTACTTCAAAAGCCATATACCAAAATATTTTTCTGAAGGGGTGAAGAGACTCACTGATGGCTGGAGACCTAAGTTTTCAGTATTATTGAATACAGAATTCATTACAAAGCATATAGCTGAGGCAAATGTTGATTGGGGTTGAAATCATTCTATAGAATCTTCTATGTCCAGAAGGAATTCCATAACTCCTGTAATTTTAGCACCCATCTTATTCCCATGGTAGTTTATTTTATGACTGCTTACAGAATATTACTATTACTCTTTAGGAAGTATCATGTTTTGTGATATTTTTCTCTTCCTTCAAGTCTGCAGATCATGAGACAGATCATGGCAGGGAAGGGGAGTGAAGACTCTTCAGTCATGGAGCTCATTAAGGAAGCGGAGGAGATGAAGCAGAATCTGGTGAGAGGTTGGTGGGTACTCTAAGGAATGGTCTCCTGAACAAGGCTCAATTCAATTGCTATTGTCAGATGTGGAAGGAAAGAAAGAGAGCTCATCTATCTCTAGCATCTAAGGCTCTGATACTCATATCTCCTTGATCTAGAAAGGAGTCAGATGAAATGTTGGGCCGACTTAGGACTAACTAGCAAAAATTCTCTTTGACTTTTAAAACCTGTTCATCTAAAGGTAGTAATACAAGTATATTAACCCTTCATATTTCATAAAGAATAGAAAGTACCAAAGTAAAATAAAAAATAGATTGCTATGGGAGACTCATAAGATTTTTTAGAAACCAACAATGTAAAGGGTCTTAAAAATGAGGAATTAGTGAGGGGAAGAAGATGGTGGAAGGCCAGGTGACTGCATTTCAGGGAGTTCCCTGAAGGGAGCTCAATTCCAGCAAAAAGAACACTACAGGACCACTGTGAGCACCCATGAAATCAGCCTGAAATGTGATATTTCACACTTCTGGATCACCACGGGAGACAAAGACCATCGGCAAAAAGGTACAAACAAGTAATCTCTGGCTTGCCCCCAGAGACAGGGGTGTGGGGGAGGAAGCCCACAGAGCTGAACCATTGAAAGCAAATACCCCAACACGAAAGTGCTCTGAGTGAGGAATAACAGCAGATTATGGCCTGAATCGGGGCTAGACAGATACGGGAACACAGTGGAGCCCGGGGCAAGGCAAGGAGACTTTTTAAATTTTTTTTCTGCTGCTGCCGCCGCCCCTGCAGCCGCCGCAGCCGCTGCGAGAGCAGCGGACGTGGATTCTATTTTTCTGCCACTGCCTCTCTCTCCTGCGTCTCTCCACACCATGGGCCGGGCGCGGACCCCCGAGGGAAGGCGATTTTACAGACCTGCGTGGGACTGGAGAGGCCGCGGGTCCCAGGGCACAGACAAGGTCGCGCGATCCAAAAGGAGTTGTGGTTTTGAGGTGCGGGAGTGAAGCGACAAGCAGGAGCTTGGGCAGAAATCAATCCAACATCTGCGCCTGCCCAGCTGTGACAGGCTGCCAACCAGGAGGCGGGAAAGAGCCCCTCTCTGTGTAGAGGCTCTCTCTGGGAGGGAGGTCTGGGCGCAGATATCTTGCTCCGACCTGACTTCCTCAGCAGCTGAAAAAAGACGTAAAAGAACAACTCCGCCACCAGAGAATTGTAACCTGATAACCTGGTTACCATTGAAACTAGCCTCTAGCAAGGGGGCGGAGAGACGCAACCCAGGTAGAAGGACTGAAACAGTGTGGCAGGCCCCTTCCCCAGAAAGCAAGCCAGAAGCTCAGGAGGACAACACTCATACTGCAAAACCGCAAATTGGGGGAAAGGCAATTTATTAAACTCCCGGCACTGACTACAAGTACCAAAAGCCCTACAACTTATTGATACAGTTTTCCACCTTATTTACTTTTTTAAACTTTTTTCTATTTTTACTTTTAAAGTTTCCAATTTAAGCTTAAAAATACATTCTCACAGTTTTTCTTCTTTCAATTTTTAACCCCCTTCTTATCACAACGTGATACTCACTACAACACCCCATAACATTTTTTTTTTACCTTGAAATTTTTTCAAACACATTCCTGTATTTTCTGCTTTTGTTGTTGCCTCTTGTTTCCTTGTTTCCTTTCTCTGTTTTTCCCTTTCTTCTCTCCTCTTTCCTTTATTCTCTTTTTTTGTTTTTTTAAATATTTTATTGATTTGACAGAGAAAAACACAACCAGAGAGGGAATACAAGCAGGGGGAGTGAGAGAGGGAGGAGCAGGCTTCCCGCCGAGCAGGGAGCCCGATGTGGGACTCGATCCCGGATCTCTGGGATCATGACCTGAGCTGAAGGCAGTTGCGTAACCAACTGAGCCACCCAGGCACCCCTCTTTATTCTCTCTTTTACGTGGACATGTAGTTATAAGCTTCAAGTAAATTCCACAACCCTATTCAATACTACCCCTATATACAACCAGTTCTAATCTCCCTATATATTTTGAAAGTGGGCTCCTCCAACAATAATAACAAGACAAACTTGGGAGCATCTGAAACGAACTCCTTGCCCACAAGGAGTGTCTGCCCTCACCTTCCCATTCTAGTTTGTCAGTGTGTTTGTGTGATTGTCTTTGCTTTTGTATTATATAAATACTGGTCTTGGGGGTCATATAGGTTGGGCTTCGCTTTTTCATCTCTTCATTTACCCTTGATAACCCTTTTCTTTACCCTGTAACAGTTTTGTACCATATGAATGCTACCACTGGGCCCCACCCTGGCAGGGGTTTCTTTTCTTGCTTCCACTCTTCCGTTTTCTGTTTATTTTCTTTCTCCTCCCTTCTCGGTGGTGAATTCTGGTTGCTCCAAAACCTTCCAACGACCAATCCACCTAGATAGTGGCTGATATATTTAGGCATACACCCCCTCAACCACTCCTCACCACAATGACTCGGAGAAGGAACATCCAACAGAAGAAGAACCCCAATACTGCAACCTCGGTCACAGAATTACTGGAAATGAACATAAACAATATGACAGAAATGGAATTCAGGGCAGCAACAGTCCAAGCAATGGCTAATTTAGAAAAGAACATTAGTCTTAAAGTAGAAGCCATAGTAACAGAAGTGAAAGCTGAGGTTAGAAAGGCTATTAATGAGATGCAATCTAATTTAAATATGCTAACAGCCAGAAGAGTGAGGCTGAATATCATATCAGTGATTTAGAAGACAGATGGATTAAGAAGGAGGAGGAAGAGAAGTCTTGGAGCAAACAGCAAAAATCCCAAGAAAACAGAATAAGGGAAATAAATGATGCCTTGAAATGCTCCAATATCAAAATTATTGGAATCCCTCAAGGAATTGAGAGAGAGAGAAGCCTAGAGGATATTGTTGAAAAAACCATGGATGAACATTTCCCAAATTTGGGGAATGAAAAAAATGTTCATATCCTAGAAGTGGAGAGGACATGCCCCAAGATCAGTGAGGCCAGAAAAACCTCCAGGCACATAATAGTAAAATTCGCAAATCATAAAACCAAAGAATATGTCTTAAGGGCAGCCAGGAGAAAGCGATCCCTTACCTATAGAGGGAGGACCATCAGAATAACGTCCGACCGTTCCACAGAAACCTGGCAAGCCAGAAAGGGCTGGCAAGACATATTCAGGAAATTACATGACAAAAATATGCAACCAAGGATAATGTATCCAGCAAAGTTGACTTTCAAAATGGAAGGAGAAATAAAGAGCTTCCAAGACAGCCAAGGTCTAAAAGATTATGCAACCACCAAGCCAGCACTACAAGAAATGCTAAGAGGG